>VYZT01055124.1:0-23551 GCA_013400735.1 Pomatostomus ruficeps | reverse complement strand
AGACTGGAAAAGGTAATCTGTTTTGAGACATCTTAGGGGCTTGGAATGTGGTAGGGAGTGGGTCAGACCTTACTCTGGTAAGGTGGTGCCCTGTCCCCCATATTCCCCAGCCCCGCAGTGTCACTCATGGCACACTGGAGGCAGCCTCCCAGTGCTGCCTAACCCAGCCCCTGAGTGGCTGAGTGACTGAAAGTCCCACCTGGGAGGAAGGGCNGAAAGTCCCACCTGGGAGGAAGGGTCTTTAAGAAGGCTGACCATGAAGCAAACATGCTTCATGGTCAGCCTTCTTAAAGATGAGGGTAAAAGATGAGGGTAGGGTTAAACCTACCCTCATCTTGGAGCTCTGCATTGCTGGAACCCACAAGCTGGTTAGCTATGTATGTTTTTCTACATCTTTCCTGTCTTTCTCCCTTTCTTCTTCTAACTCTCCTCACAGAACATAACATCGAATGGGTTTAAAGGTTTTCTACAGTGGTCTATGCTGTGATAAGTGATGTATTGTATCTACTCTTTAGCCAGGATTCCTTAATTTTCTATGGTTTACTAGTAACCTTTTGTGTGTTTTTTACCTCTTGAGAATATATGGTTGGGCTCTTTTACGTCTATCCAGAGCAAAAGAACTTTTGTTTAGCCCTGGATTTAAGTGACCGGGATATAACAGGGTATGTGAGAGACTGGACATTAGCCAGCCATGGGCACTCCCAGCCCAAAAAGCCAAGAGTGTCCTGGGCTGCATCCAAAGCCCCGTGGGCAGCAGGGGAGGGAGGGGATTCTTCCCATCTGACCCACTCTGATGAGACCCCACCTGCAGAGCTGCCTCCAGCTCTGGGGTCCCAGCACAGGAAGGACATGGAGCTGTTGGAGAGAGTCCAGAGAAAGGACGCCAAGGTGATCAGAGAGATGGAGCACCTCTCCTGCAAGGAAAGGCTGAGAGAACTGAGATTGTTCTGCCTCGAAGAGAGAAGGTTGACCTAAATACAGCATTCCAGTTCCTGAAGGCAACCTACAAGAAAAATGGAGAGACCCTATTTACGAGGGAATGTAGTGATAGAACAAGATAGAACGGCTTAAAACTGAGAGAGAGTAGGTTTAGATTAGATATTAAAAAAAAAAAAATCTGTATTGTGAGGGTTGTGAGACACTGGAACAGTTTCCCAGAGAAGTTGTGAATGTCCCATCCCTGGCAGTGTTCAAGGCTAGGGTGGTTGGGGCTTGGAAAACCTGGTCTGGTGGAAGATGGCCTTGGCCATGGCAGAGAGGCTGGAACAAAATGATCTTTAAGGTTCCTTACAGTTCAGGCTATTTATGATTCTATGGATTCCAAATTCTCAAAGCATGTACATATCTCTGTCATTCTGTGAGATACTTTACTAAATGTAAATTCTACATGACATGGAATGGATGGAAGATAGCAAGAAGGGAATTTTCTCCCTTTTTTTCTTCTTTTATGTGTTTTATAGTTCAGAAGTTAATGCTGTTTGTAATAGGCCAAGTAAAATGGAAAAAAAATTAGATGAAAATTGACAGCTAAAGAACATATGCATGTTCAGTTGGTTACACTTACTATATAATAACAATGTGCTATTATTATCAAGGTAGGTGAAGCCCCTATGCAACTTAAAATAGTGTGCAGCTCTTTCTGAAGAGAGAGCATCAATCAGAAAAAAGCTTTAGCTCCTTCTAACAGCAAGTCCCTTTCCTATTTCTCATCAGAAATTTTTTCCTTCACCCTTTATTATCTTAGTTAAAGATGTATGTTTTTTCTTGTCAATGTTTATGTGTTGAATACTGAAAAATAATTGAAAATGGCATCCTAATTATGTTCTTGTTGCATTGGGTTAACACTACAGACTTTGAAAAAAAAATCCAAACTTAGAAATAATTAGTTAGGAGGCAGTGGAGGGACACTTAGAGTGATAGAATCAAGTTTTGACAGATTCTTACTAAAACAGGTATTGTTCAAGACTCACTCAGAATTTATGAGTATCTTGAATCTGAACATTATTAGTAGCTGATAAACAGAACACAGTGATGGTGGTTGAATGAATCTGTGGCAAGCTAAGATGAAGAAGTGAAAACATCACCAGAACCTTGGTCACAATATTCAGGTTTTTCTCTTACAGAAAGATTTGCCTTTCCTTATCTGAGCCTGAGGCTTCTCTTTAACCATTATTTGAAGAAAACTTCAAATGTATTGAGTAGTTAGTGTGTTATTTAATAGATTACAGAAACACTTGTGCATACTAGACGCATTTATAATTTAGAATCAGTCTATTTAAAGAATGACACTGAAGGTATGGTTAAAGATAAATTGAGGAAAGAAAAACTGTTTCTCTCTTCTTGAAGAAGAGGTAGCATAAAAGCGACAGAGGTTTGTGTGTCACAAACGTCAGCTGCCCAAGGTTACTTTGTGTATTTGCTTAAAGGTACATTTTTTTTGTGTCCAGAGCTATTTTTTCCTATATGATATATAGCACAATGATGGCTTGTGGAGGTGCATAGGGAAGCATGTTCTCTGTGCAATCCCTGGAATTTACTCTTGGTCCAATATAAATTAGATCTAATGAGATTTCCTGAATATTGCATAGCTGCTATTTTTTTCATAACATTTATGAGGAAAAGTGAAGATATGTATTTGACACCATTGTGAGGTAAAGATTTTGCTCTTGTTATTGAGTTGCCTTCTGACTGAACTTAACTGTTCTTTTCATTAAGGCTTCCACTCAAAGATTTTGACGTTTATTAGCATTGCTGAATGTATTTGAGGGTACTGATAATATGTTTTTACTAGTGCTCCTGGCTCTGTTATGCTGCAAATGATGGTCCAGTTACTGTTGTAGCCACTTCATTACAGACCTTGGTCAAATATTTGGGGGTTTTGGCTGGCAAATCCCAGGAAAGATGTGACATGTTTCTAGGGACGAATGTTGCTGTTTATCACTGAACTACAGTTCAATGCAGTGGGAACACTTTTAATAGTAGCCTCATGATTTAATAGTAGCCAGTATAGCATCATGAGAAGTGCTTTTCGTAAAGAATCTGGCTGTAGTTGTATGTAAGACCAATTGAATTCAAGTAGTACTTGAAAGTCCAAGAAAAAGTATGTCTTTTCTTATATTTATGTAGGGGGACTTATATATTCAGAAGTATTTGGCTAGGAAAGGCACAAAGTGATAGGCATCAGTGTCAAATTCACAGACACTAAACTGAAAGAAAATACATTCTATAATGTCTTCAGTGTGTTAGCTTCTTTTGAAATCAGTGAGGCTGTTGATTTTTGATTTGGTGTTCTCTTGGAATTATAAAGTACTGGGGTTTTGTTGTTGTTATTGTTGTTGTTTTGATATTTTTTCCAGAGAATCTTACAGTATTTTTATTGAATGTAACTATCTTGATTTAAAGCAGACTGCATAGACACCATGGTAATTTTTGTACATTTATGTGAGCCAATGCGTCTAAACATAATTTTTGGTGTTGTTTAGGCAGTTTAGTTTTCATTGAAGAACTGGCTTCCTCTTGAAAATGGAATAACGATTTTACTGTCATGTCAACAGATTTACATACTTATTTCCCAAAACTTCTACTTTCTTTGTTGCTACACTCCTAGGGCTCATTATCCACTGAGTTTTATCCATTGATCTTTCTCATAGGAAAAAGGCAGCTTTCTGCTTGGTGTATATCGAGACTTTAAATCTTTACTTCTAACACACAACCATACAGCTTAAATAAGATAAACATGTTTAACAAGAGTCAACTGTTACATTATAGACTGTTTTATTTAAAAAGTGCACATATTTATTTAAACACAAGTATATTCTGTGTTTTTCCTTTGTGGTCCAAACCAAATAGCTTATCCACGGAATCTGGATGAAATTATAAATTACTTAGATGGAAGTTAAATATGGAGAATGAGAGGAGCTCATACTTTATACAAATAAATGAAGTCTGATGTCATATTTCCAACTCATAATATTCAGGAAATTAAAAAAGTTTGTGAATTTTCAAAATCAATAAAATTTTAAGTTCTATCCTGAATGGGCGGCAAAAGGTAACCAAATCAACAGGTGAGATACAAGGGGAAATTATTATGCAAAACAGCAAAAGGAATAAAAGGAAAAGCAAGAAAAGGAAAATATCTCAAATTGTAAAATACCAGCAACTAGAAGGCATTTCTTAGCCTAGAAGAAATCCAGACTGGGAAGAAACCCTACACTGCTCCCACAATTGCCATGTGTGCCAGCTCTGCAGTGAATGCCTAATGTGATGGTCCAGAGCTCTAAGACTGTACAAATGTCTTACATGAGTCTGTACCACATTAACAAAACTCTACATGATTCAGCTTGCTAAGAGCTGTTCTAATGAGTAAGGTATTACCTAAGTGAATAAATAAATTATTAAGGGACTAGAGGCCTATGCTACAGACCCCAACACTGGAGGATGGATCTCGTACTAGTTAAGGAGAGGTGCCTCACAAACATACAATCTGGTTGTGATTGAGTTAAAAAGAATCATACATTTAGCCAGGTATTAAATTTTCTAGCCAGGTAGTTTCTTTCTGATTAATATTTTATTTGATTGTATTTCTCTTTTTATAATCTGAAATTAGTTCTGCATATTGAAACACTGTATTTGTTCTGATTTTTAAGAAAATATATTACTTATGTAACACCCAGCAAACAAAACCACACATTGCAGGCTGTCTCTTACAGGGTTATTTTATTTCAGATATTTCTCTTTTTTTTCTATCTCTCAGCATTTCTAAAACAACATCTGTTATCAGACTTTTACAGACTAAAAACAGTGTTTCCAAATTCTACACACTGACTGCTTTCACACTGGGCTGAGATTTTTCTGAATTACACATGCAAGACATGAATAAAAAAAGCTCACAATTTTAATTATAGTGGTGTACTTTAGGTTTCATCTATTTGTTTCAGTCTTTTTTTTTGTTTTGTGTCAAACCATGTTTTAACTTTAAATCTTACATATGAGATTGGGCTTTCCATGCCTGATCAGATTGTTGTAGTACAGAGAATTTGAATAAATTAGTGGGAAAAAATGCCAGGGTGCTGAGAAAAGATGCCGTAAAAATGCTGAAGTGATAATTAAAACATTTTCCTCTACATTTTTCAAATTATAAGACTCTAAAATGCCTTTATCTTTGATTACTTTTTTCTTGTCTGTAAATTGTCTAACAAAATTATCTCTATGTCATTTGGCATATATGGAAATTACTGTCTTTCTTCTGGTGTCTCTTTCTAATAGCACCACAGGTGTTTCACATACATTTGTGGGCTATTTTTTTATTTCAGACGCAAGGACGTTCATAAGCAGGACGCAAGATGTAACTTTCTTTTGTAAGCTGATTGAATGCTGCTCCCCTTTAAATGGGCATAAGAGTGTTCTTACCATTTTCCTTAACTTTTTCTAGACTCCAGGAGAAGAATAAAATAATGATTCAACTCATTAAGAAGGACTTTTATGCTCTGTTATGTTTAATTTGGAGGAATAAATTAATCTTTTACATCATGTTAGTGAGGAGATGTCTGCATTAAACTTACACCAACTGAATGTCCACAGAACAGTCAGAAGGCCCTTCTGCTTTAAGGCCATTCCATCAGGGACAGAGACAGCCTTCCCCCTTAGTTTGCATCAGCTTTACTGACTATGTGGACACACTGTGTCTGGAGAGTTTACTCAGTTGCCTGAGAATGAACTAAGCCAGAAGAACAGAACTCTTGTTTTCTTGAGGATCAGCACTGAAAGGAATAAGAGGGATTTGTCTTTACAAACAAACTGTGGGTCTGTTGATAGGCAAAGCTAGATACTGAGAGGTGAAAGAAACAATGGGAGTAATTCCATGAATGCCATACGGGGGTGGGTACACATTAGAAGGGGGCCTGTATTAGGTGATTCGAGGAGTCTGTACGTCTCAAGTATCTCAGCCAATGGGGAAAGGAAGAGGGAAATGGGGCTGGGAAATGAGGATAAAAAGGAGGCTGTGTCCTCCAACAATTTGAGAGACCCCATGGGAAATGCCCATGATCTCTCCCTTCATTAGAATAAAGTAGCAGGTCTCCTCTGTCTCCTATTTTGAAATAAACCTCTGGTGTTTGTGGATTAATTTTCCTGACAGTACACTGATCTGACTTGATGCGTGGTGACACAGCTTCTATTACTGATGCTACATGCTGGTGGGGAGAGGAGAATATTCAGCTCAGCTAAACAGAAAAGATGTAAACTTTGTAGAGATTCAAGTTAGGGAACTGTGATTAGCGTATGTGTAGGAGCTAATTTTAATATTACCGTAATATTTAATATTACCATAAACATAAATACTTCCATCTGGGTAGTTAAAGTAATCTACATTTTAACACATGCTGACCATCTGATTACTTTTTGAGGGAAATCTTTGTATACGGCTTTCAGAAGTGTCCTGGTTGGTTTTATCTTTGGCAAACCAGTTGACCTTAAGGACAGTGATCACAGTTTCACGCCAATGTGCCATGGGTCATAATTGTTTTCCATAAATACACAAAATACTGCATATGACTCTGGGCTACCAAAACTGAACAACAGAAAGGGAATGGGGGTGTTTAGACAAAATTTCTCAAGGCAAGGCTTTGGATGACAATCTATTCCACTCTGGGAAATTATAAAAGTGTGTGTACTCGTTTAGACAGACTTCACTCTCTCAGAATCCTTTTTCAGCAGAATCAATTGAAAACCACTCATAAGTGTATAATTGAGAAAACAAGCATATGTGATGCTTCATCTGAGTAGTCTTCAGCTTCTGACCATTTCCAGCTCTATGGGCACTCTCTTTAATAACCCAAGGTGGATATTCGGTGTCCCTTTGAACCTGTCCACAGCACTCTTTATGTTTTTCTGCACTCTATATCCTGCTCTATTCATTTTCTTTGAATCTGACCCTTAATTATTTTGCTTGAAGTTCCCTGGATCTCTTATTAGAGGGGACTAATTTTTTTTTGTCTCAAAATACTATTACTTGTTTATACACTTCCAGCATTTTGTCCCCCAGTGGGTGGAGGGTTTGAGGTAGGGTTTAGCTTTTCCTCCCCAGCTTTGAGGGGGTGACATCATGTCTGCAGAGGCCCAACTCTTCCCCAAGACCAGTAAACCCTGGTTCATCCTCCACACCTTCCCCAGCAGTGTAAATTTGCAACTCCAAAGCTCTCTGGCTCTGGACAAACTTGTTTAACTGGTTTCTCAGGTTTTGAAATATAGTCTTCTGGGCATTCTCTTGTTCTGCCCTGAGGAGAGCTATTGTTTCACCCTCCAAGGCAATTTGCAAATCAATCAGCTTTTTCTGTTGCTGCTCAGCAAAGTATTTATCTTTGAGTTCAGCTTCCACCCATATAGATACCAGGCCTTTTTCCTTACTAAGGCTTTTCCCCTTTTCTCTTCCCAAAGTTTGTGTTTTCTCTGCAACTAACTGTGGATTTTGTCAGTTTTTCTCAGCCCACATCTCTCTGTTTCAGGCTTGAGAAGCTGTATAAGCTTTTAGCAATTTTATCAGTGGAGGGCTGTTGCAGTGTGCTATGGCTAGGTTTAGGCCAGGCACTGCTGTCTGCCCCCTCCCCCCCCCTCGGTATCTGGTTCCCCTCCCGGAGGGCTCTGTATTGCACAATCCTATACAAAACCTGCCAAATTCAAACCCAGCACTCCTATCTCATAGGATGTTTGTACCCTCCCCTGCCCCCTCAGGTTGGTATATCTGTAACTGTAACTCCCCGTGCCAGTGCTTCCCTGGCATGATCCTGGTGCCTGAATAAACCATCTGAGGAGCCCCTCCCCTCGTCTCTCCTTCCTTGGCGCGCCTGTAACATCGGTGGGTTGGGTGAACCCTTGCTGGACCTTCACCAGCCCTCCCGCACCCCCGAAGCAGCTTGGCAGCCCCTGGAACCATGGGTGGGTGCCCGGTGCCCCCGCCGGTGGCATTGCGGCAGAGGGGAGGACGTATCAGGCTCTATTCAGGATTCCATGGCCTTTCTGCTGGACAATGTCAGTTTTGACTGAAAATTAATTTCTCTTTTATTCTGCAACAAGCAGTTTTCTCCAATTAAATTACTTCTTTGTCACCTCAAGAGTACCCAGTTCACTGTGCCAAAAACATGCAGTGTCTTGCTCCATGAGACACACAAAAGGGCTTATGATTTTTCATGTACCCTGAGTTGAATGACTGGAGAAATACTAACAAGAGATCCTCAAAAGGTCAAAAACAACAAAAAACTTTACTAGCAACTTTAGAAAATCCAAGAACTTTGGCAAAAGATTTAGAGCAGCATTCAGTCAACATAAAACTCTTCTCAATGTGTCACTGAAACTGTGGGGAAAAAAAATCCTCTAATAACTTTTTTCTTGTTAGAGAATCAAGGTGTTTCTTTATTCTGGCTAGGATGGTGTTCCGGCCAGGATGTGCAACAGAAATAATTTCATCCACACATTGCCCGGGTGTGCAGAGAAAATCATTCTGTCACACATGTATTTTACCAGATTTTTCACAAACTTTATAAAGTAAAAACCCATAGAGATACATTGGTTCAATGTTCATTGGTCCTAAGTTACGTAGTTCTTATTATTTGGTTTCCTATTGGTTACAGATCTCTTCGCTTCCGATGCTGATTAGGTGCTCATTACTTGATTCTCTTAGCAGTCATTTCCCAGAATAGGTGTCTCCCACTCTGCCAGGCGTATTGTTTGGAGCTGATGGTTCCTTACTGGCCCTTGATGGTTGTTATCTCCCGTGTGTCTCCTGTGCTGCTCCCAGTTTGTTGAGATGCTAAGATCTGTAACCAATAATCCTTTTTCGTGGTCTCTCTACAACTTTGAGAGTCTTTCTTCTGAAAGAATCATATGCAGCAGGAAATATTTTCTATTCAGAGCTGTGACAGCCTTGGAAAAGTTTTATGTATTCCCTTCAGGCCATTTTCCCTCCTTGGTCTGGGAAAACGATATTTTCTGCAGGCATTTACTTTTATCGCCTTTGACTTCTGTGGACTGATGTTATAGTCACCACAGTACTAGGCACTAGGAAATGAGTATACTTTGCCTTTTTCTTCCCTCTATTTGCTTCCTTCTATTTCAACTTCCAAATCATCTGACCTTTTTTAATAGTCTGGCACTATCAATTACACAAAAGCAAAGCAAAACAACTCTCTGACCTCACAATTTCCTTCTCATAGGCACTACAAAGACAGGCTTTTACATTAATCAACGGCAATAAAAAAAAGTTCTTTTACAGGAAATAAAGGACAAGACCACGGTGGAAATAAAACTGTGTAAGCAGTCTATTTTTACCAAGTAAAAGAACAGGAGACACCAAGAACAGTGTAAAGAAGTATCACTATTACTTTAATTGGAAGGAAAAAGAAATGTAGCACTTTTTTGATGGCATGGGTAGGACAGCGATCATCATGTTCAGTCACTGAAAAACTCTGATCAGTCAGTAAGAAGGATGCTTTTTGGTTGTGGAACTCTTTGGTTTTTTCTGTTCTTGGTGATTTCAAAAGATATGAGTTGATGGTATGTTTGGGATGCAGATCCTGAGAAATGAAATAGCTGTGGTTTCTTGGGAATTAAAATCATTTGGATTTCGGAGGTAAAAGAATGTAATAGAAAACGCTACAAAACCACAATATGTCTAAAATTTAGCATGGTAATATGTGCTGCCAAATTAGAATTAAATATGGTTTCTGCAAAGTTTTACTTGAGTCTATGGCAGTTGCATGGATTGATGTTGTTTCCTATTCTAAACACAGATCCATTTGATTCCTCAGAAAATTCAAATGATTGCAATGCAGGCTTCAGAATGTTATTTAGATAATCAATAAGGAAGTCAAGAGTAAATGAGAAGGTAATATAAAGCACATTAAAGTCATGAAAACACCTCATACTATTTATTTGTCTAACTAGAAGTCTCACAAATTCAGAGTAATAATGGGACACCAAATTACTACCAAATCATCAACTTCCAATCTGACCATCACATGGATTTTTGCTTTGTCAGTCAAATATTTGATTAGATTTTTTTCCTCCTGTTTTCTTCTTTCTCTTCTCCCTTTCCTAAGTTTGTCTCACTCCTTTTACTAAAACATACACACACAGAGTAGACACAGAAAAATAATTAATATACTTTCTGTCCTTCAGTTTTGTCACTGTTATGAATTTCTGCTTGGTCACACAGTTGTCTAGGTTCCTTTTCACGTGTGTTCTCTGTGCTTCTTTCCATGTGTGTTTCTTAGTGTGCCCTCTGAATCTGCCTTCTTCTCTCACTTTGGATAATGGTCCTACAATGTGACTCCTTCGGCTCCTTTGACACCTTCTGATTGCTGACTCAGGTGTTCTGTACTGCTCAGTAAGGTAAGCCCATATCCCCCTTTAGTCACCTGCAGCCAATGTTCTAGGGAAATACTATTTTTTTCTAGGGAAATTATTTTTAAACCCCATCCTCCTACATATGAGCCATGCCTCTTCGGGTTCACATTGAATTTTTTACCATACCAGTCAAAGTACAGCAGTTACACTAAAATCAATCTGCTGATTCGTCCTGTAGTCTGTCAATGGAAGGAGACCATTTGGTAATGTAACTTTATGATTCAAATATTTTTAAAACCCACTCTTGTATGGTCATCCACAATTCTGAAAATACATAGCTATCCCATCAGGTATCACAAAGTAGTGTATTTGGCTATGCTTCTTATATAGGCATCTTTTATGATAATTGCATTTTGTTGTAAATAGAATTCTGTTTTAATTATGAAAATCCAACAATTTATAAGTCATCTTCATTAACTGTATTTTTTATTTGGGTTTTCATACTTTCTTTTAACTCACTGTTTAAACAGCTCATTGATTTTTTATCTTTTTTTAATTCAAAGGATTGGCTTTTTTGTATATATATATTGACAGTTAGAAAGCTCCAAAGAATATAGTGCTGGGTACATTGAATTCTTCTAGTCTTCCAGTTAGGTAAAACTCAGAAAACAGGAAATATGCCTCTAAACAAATGCTACACAAACACTTGAGAGAATTCCCTACAAGAAAAACAAAAAAACCCATAATAGTCTTGTAGTGGAGAGTTTTGTTGGTACATTAATGGCAGAGGTATCAAGATAATGATGTTTTGTTTTGTCCTTCTTGTAAGAACAAAGATCTGTTTTTCCTACTTTTTTTGTTATATCAAGAATTAACCTGACCACTAGGAAATTCAAAACAAGCTGGTTTTTTATCTTCAGGCTCTTGACAGCAATAGGATCTGAAGCAACCATGTTGTATTTCTACTTCATAGTTCCAGAGTTATCCTAAGAAATACACATTTTGGTGCTTTTACATCTTTGTACATGGCTTAAGGAATTTGCTTTCCTTACCTTACACTCTGCTGTTACTAAGTATGAATGATGAATTCAACCTCATTAAAAACATGCTGGAAAGGCTGTTGGGAATTTTTTCCACCTTTGTTTTTGTTTGCTTGAGGCTGACATGTAGAAGTGTTTTCAACTTACACCCTAGACTGTGTTTAGTTCCTTGGAAACTTCTTAACAGTCAATTATTTTAGTATCTTTAAAGAAAATAAAAGTTACCTTGGAACAGAAATACGTGCATCTGTGAAAAATGCACAATTATCATCAAATTTTATACCAAACGACTTTGCAACAGCATAAAAACAACACTAAGATTTCTTTTTTCTGAAAGACAAAAATGCTAAAAATATTTTTTAGGAAAAAAATGCATAGATTAAGAGAATGAATAGGAAAAATATTGCACAAATATTGCAAATATATTGTTCTCCTAAAAGGAAGTATCTGGTTCCTCTTTAAGTACAACTGAACTTGATGATCATTTGAAGAGCCTGAATTCTTCAGACTAGTAATCAGCATCTCATAATTAATTCAGACACTGAAAAAATTGGATTTTTATTGCTTCACAGATCTCTTTTCTAACTATATTATTATTGCATGTTCGTCTAATAAAGCTAGGGAAGAAACCTGCCACCAACACAAGTTACATACCTGAAGGCAAGAAATGTTTTTGCTTTGTTTTGAAACAAGTTAAAATCATATAACTGGAAAACAGAATGTTACCAAAAATTCCGTAAAATAAAAAAAAAACCTCCTTACCACCACTGTGGCATTAAGAAGCAGGCATTCTTTATTTGGCTGGATGCACGGGGGGACAGCTCCTCCCAAAGCTGTGCATGCTGAGTATAGAGGAGTTTCTGTTTATGAACTGTATTTTGCATACATATTCATTGATTGTCCTGGACTAAACATACATATGATAATAATGTTCCTGAAATCATTAACATATTTCCCCTCCCCTTTATGCATTCTGGGGGTGTCTCTAGTGGTCCCTGGTGGTCGTGGACCCCAATGTTCCAGGTGACCTGGCTGAGCTGGCAGGACGCTGAGGCTGGTGAGTGTCCAGTTCTCCTTCTTCCACAACAGGCATTGTGCAGTTCCCATAGGGCAGTAGTTTTGGAGAACAAGCATTGTGTTAGATCACCAGGTGTAGACAATTTATCATCTGTTAACAAAAATGTCTTACGGTATCTCAACAATAAAGTGAGGGGGCTTGTTTGGGAACAGGTAAACCATTTTTCCACTAAAGAAAAAGGACTGTCATGAATGTCATAGTAAGATAAAAGAATTCTTCCATTCATCTCTTGCACCCTTACAGCAGGAAGCCAATGTCACCAAAATATAGGAAATCAAGTATGTTATCAATACAAACACACCTGCAGATTTATTTTAAAACTTTAAAAAAAAACTTTTTAGCTGATGTTGTGTGAATTTGTTGAAAAAAAGTGTGTAGTATAGACTACATTTGGATGGGGTACCCCAGTAAAGAAAATTAAACTGATTGACAAGTAAATCTAAGCAGATGCAAATCTGACTATGGGAAAGGATAAGAAGACAATTTTTTTGGAAATCTGAACAATTCAGTTAAAAATAATAGTTTTGTATGTTGTCTCAATTCATATAGTTCACAGATCAACATCAGCCTATAGGTGGGCTCCAAATGACTGAAATCTGTCTACTTAATGGTAGGGGCTACATTTTTACCGTGGGCCAAGGAGATGTCCAGGTCCTCCATCTGAATACTTTTCCCATCTACCTGTTGAAATATTAGCAAAGCCAAGTGGAGTGGCCAGGAGGGAGCCATGGCAAAATCCCAAAGATGTTAACAGGCCTGCTGGAGACTCAGGTAGAGATGATCAATTGGCAGCAGCAAGCTCAAGCCTCAGTGCAGAGAAGCTAAAGGTATTTGTCTAATTATTTGAGCACTAAGAGAACACATAACTGAAGTACACTATTACACATTGTGAAATCATAATATTTGCAGTTTCTTTACACAAACCAATGCTATTTGAAGGTCTAGTTTGATTCCCAAAGGAGAGAAGCACCTCAGAGCTAATGGTCTATGAGTATAGGAGAAATAGTTCCAAAATTCTGGAAAAATAAAGAACACAAATTTGTGGCAGATTCCTGCTAGCAAGCAAACATTATATACCAGGAAAAAACCATCACAGAAATTTGAATGCAAGATAATCAAGGAGTGTTTATAAACCCATCAGTAATATTCAACATTTTAGCTAAAGAACTGGTGATATTTACAGTTTTCAGGAAAATAAAAAAATGGAGGAAGATTGATTCTAAATAGTTTTTACAGTTTCCCATCACAGTCAACACTGAAAGCCAGGTTCCTGTGGCACTTGATCCACACATGCTAATAGTACAGGTTGCAATCATATGCCTTTGCAAGTAATTTAGTGTTGCTGTTGAACCGCTAGCCGAGTGAAGAAACCAAGCCGATGAAATGTGGAGCTAATCTGAATTTATTATTTAATTCTAAAACTTATATAGACTTTTCAAAGGTCGTCCAGATTGGGTCAATTCAAAACCTCCCCCTAGGCCGATTGGCCAGGTTAGAACTGCCCATCTCTTCAGAGACCATTTCAGTAACATCTAAACTTTATCTTTATTTATAAAACACAGGAAGAAGAAGAGAAAAATTCCCATGGGAAAGAGTCTGTGTTACCACAATTTTGACATTACGAAACCCTAGCATCTTCTGCAATTACATCCATTTTCTAGTTATATTGACATGGGCCTTGCCAAGCATCTGATCTCTGGCCAATGGAAGTGTAGATGTGACAAATATGCTAACAAAGTAAAGCTACTTCTGAAAAGGAAAATAAGTATGCTTTAAAGATGTTTGAAAGTTTAAAATTCTTGTGCTGATGCACAAATTTTAGCTGAGAATACAGAGATCTGTTGACATGCAGTGCAGTAATCTATGCTCGTTACCTCACAAAAGCTTATTAATGATTTTTAAAGACCAGTTTTCACTACATAGACAAAATCATCACACTCTCACAGAAGAAAAATCCCTACAACAAAAACATTAATGGGGAGCGTAAAATCAAAATGTTTGCTAGCTAATCCAAAGCAAGTTCACCTAAACATTGCACTGCTGATTTTGAAACTCAGACTGCATCATTTAACTCATATTATAAAGATACATGCCAAATCAAAAATACAGCAGCCATACCTGTTGGTACAGTTTCTTTTTTTCCCTTCTGATTTTGATTAACTTCCATGAACTAGAAGGGGATAAAACAGAACATAAACAAAGCTGTAATGAAACAACACTGAATATGGGGTGAAGGAGATGCAGGAATAAGTACCATTGACAACTGCACAATTCATTGCAGTATTTATTGCTGTGGTGCATTCTGGGGGGCACCGCGCGTCCGCCTCCGGTTCCAGGGACTGTCCAGGCTGCTCCAAGGCACGGGAGGGCTGGCGAAGTTCCTGTATGGGTTCACCCAATCCACCGATGTTCCAGGCATCCCGAAGAAGAAGAGACAGGTGGAGGGGCTTCCCAGGTGGTTTATTCAGCACCGGTGTGGTGCCGGGGAAGCACCGGCACAGCCTGTTACAGATACATAAATACAGACGTGAGGGGGCAGGGAGAGGGTACAACATCCAATAGAGGAGGAGTGCTAGGTTTGAATTTGGCGGGCTTTGTATGGGATTACACAATACAGAGCCCTCCATGGGGTGGGGAACCGATACCGAAGGTGGGGGAGGGTACATAGCAGAGCGTGGCCATGAAAGCGACTGAAACTGGTCAGAGCATACCGCAACAATTTATTCTACTTGGTAATTAATTAAATGAAAGTGTGAATACACAGAAGCCATAATAATTTTGGTTGGTACCCACTGCCAGCCCAAGCAAAATTTTGCAGCCACCAGTGCCCACAAATTCTTCTTTGCAGTGCTGCTCTCAATTTATTCATCCCACAGCCTGTACTGATACTGGCAGTTGTCCTAACTCAAATGCAGGACTCTGCACTTGGACACACTGAACTCCTTGATGTTCATTAAGACCACCTTTCCACCCTGAGTAACCCAAATGAAGGATATTTGCTAGGATTAAAGCACAATTTTTACTGCTGTACAGACACATATGTTGGATTTTCTTTTTACCATCATGTCTTTAATCTATAAAAGCCATCTCTTCTAATTCTTCCCTTAACACTACTTCCACTCCCTGTGATGGATAATACTTCTAGATTTCATTTATATTCTTGCCTTGGGCCACAGCTTCTGACAAATAACTCAGACACAATATTTCCAATCAATGCCAGTTAGTTTCTAGGACAGCAAAAAAGTGACAAATTATCCATATTCCTACCTTGGGATGAAGTGGGGCATGGGGGGCGGGGAGGGGGCAGGGCGAGCAAAAGAGTAACCTCCTTTATGGTAGACAGTCCATTCTCTCAAACTAGAACTTCTTTTATTTGTGCAACCAGAAACAAAGGAACAGGATTAAGAAGGAAATATATGTAGATTTCTGTTATGAAACAGAAATCTACAGCAGAAAGAGTAATAAACAGCAGATATTAGGATATTTCTTTTAAAAAAGCATATGAAAATGTTTTTGTTGAATAATAGGAAGGCATATCTCTTTATCTGTACTTGAAAAATGTGTGTTTTCTGATGAGTGATGCATGTGTCTAGCTTTGAACTTGAATTTTTTTTTCAAGTTTCATGAGAGTTGATACTGTATTTTTCTTACTGTAGAACTACTAGTCAAAAGGAGGATTTAACCTTCGCTTGGGGCTGACTCTCTAAATAAATGTTTTCTAAGCAATATTAAGGGGTTTTTTTATAAATATCTATCTAGAATTGATGATTATATTAAAACACTGATGTGTGAATCTTTGAAATAATACAATACTAGTAACTGTCACTGTGGCCCCACCCTGCAGAGTCTTTTGTCTGCCAATGCAATGAAAGCTTAAATGACATAAACTCATCATGCCAATTGGGAAAACCAATTCTGGGCTCCAAATGCAGGTTGTCTTATGAGACATCTGTGACTTGTAAATTGCTACTCTGCTATAGATACTACAAAAACAACATCTCATATCTCAGCATAATCTACTCATGTTAGGTTGACATGACTTCAGAAGACAGCATAAAAACCCATAATTTCTTGAATATTCCTCTTCTACACAGCTCTCTCAATTATCTGTCAAATGTTTCTACCACATGAAAAGCCCTTAGCTGAAGTCTAATTGTAGACATTCATTGCAAAAATCAGGTAATTTTTTTACAAGTTGCAGTGAAGTGTATCATCTGCCTCTTAGGCAGTATTGTAATTTACAGACTATGGTGAAAAAAAAGAATAATGTTCTTAATAAGAAAGAAGATAGCTCCAGCTACACTGTGTAATATATAATTATTACTGAACTAGAAGGGAATAACATGTCATCAGATATGTGTGTTGTAGTTTACACATTATCTATGGAAAATGTGTTTGTTTTTTCTTTTTTTTTAAAAAATTTAAGTGCAAATGGTCTAACCTTGCACAATAATAAACTTAACTGGGAGAAAAAAAAGGTATGTATGCATACTTTATCAGGGAATTAGTTTAGTGGAGGACTGGTTTTTGCTGCTGTTTTTGTTTGGGAAAGTTCCTCACAAATTGCCAGGGACAGCACAAGACAAAGGTTGTTTGCATGAGAAATTTTTGCTGGACTGTTTGATAGAGGCAGGGCCCTGCAGGTGGTGCGATCACTGCTAGCTAGTCAACTGCTTGTGGACAACTCTGCCACAATTCATTGGCTAAATTTACTGTAGTACTAGTAGATTTGTGCAGCACAACACAAATCTGAAGGCTAATCTGTACATGCAGTTTAGTGCAGCACAGCACAGGCCTGCGATCCTTCAGGTCAACTGAGTGCAGATAACTAATTCCTCCATGTCTTCCTGTCCGGATCACTACAGCAAAGTAAGAGTTGTCCTCTTATTGTCCTCCAGTCTAAAAAAATCACCAACTTCTCACCCATATTTTAGCAGTTATTTAGCAGTTATCTGAATATCACAAACGCTAAATTACAGACAGTACTATTGACTATTTTTCCTGACACAAAGGAGAAGCACTTGGATCATTGTCAAGACAGCCACAAATCACACACAAAAAGTAAAAATGTTCTTTTACAATTACTATCTGTCTCCAGACTGGAAAGTTAGACAGCATGCCATGTCAACAGGTTTTACAGAGGCAAACAACTGAGTTACAAATGATTTTCAGTGTGGAAAGGGAAAGCATACTAGAAATCAAAACACTGAGGAAATGGTGAATGCATGATTTCTTTATCTTGTGTTAAAAACTCTCTTTGGCTAGTCCAGCATTCTTGATGGCTTGCATCTTCTGCTGTTTCCTCATTTTGAGTATTGGAGTACACTTTTGATCATAGATGATCTGTTCTCTAGTGGTCTACACTTTGGAGAAGAAACAACTGTCTCGCCTAACTCCAAGTGTATGGGGAGTACAGTTTGCTTGATCATTCAATAATGATTCAATTACACTAGCAAACTCTTGTTTCATTTCACCTAAGTTTTTAAACCAGACATTTGGTTCACCTTTCAAACTGATGCATCCAAAGTTAAACTGAAGACAAGCTATTCTGATGGATGTTGCCAGGGAAACCATTTGCCTTGTGACACTAAGTTCAAAGTCCCCTTCTTGGTTTACACTTGTCTCTAACCACAATGGAGATAGTCACAGTGTTATTAGGGGATGCAAAGGCTGAGAAGCACACAAGTAAAAATAAAAACCTGTCAGTAAACTGCAATAAGTCACTGCATTCCACAAAATTATTAGATATTAAATCTCTTCTTTCTTTTGCATTCTGATCCTATTTTCTTTGTAGAGGAGACAAAGAAAATATTGAACAAATATGTCTTCCTCCTCATGTATTAACTGAAATAATCGTACTACAACAGTAATTAAATATGCTTTTCTTCATTGCATTTTCTTATAGAGACAAAGAAAGTCAAAACCAAACATTTGATTGGAGTGTTCTCCTATGCATGTGTCCCAGGTTGAGACAAATGTGGGAGGAAACATCCCAAAAGGGCGTCTCCTCTAAAAGGCAGATTTCAGCCCCTCCCCCAGCCAAGGTTCAAAAGGAATTTTCTTGGAGGAAAGTAAAAAAACCCCAAAACCTGTTTATTTACCAAGCAAGGTGCACACAGGCACAGGAAAAGAAGAAATGAATAATGTTAGAAAAGAAACCTCTGTAGTGGAGAAAGATGGTGGATTTTTAGAGTCCCTTCTTTCTCTGGCTTAGCTCCTCCTGAAGTTTGGGCGAGGCCTGGCGGGGGGTGGTTCGGTGGCTTCTGTCCGTCCCTGTTGAAATGTCTCCCCCGGAGACGGTCTGATTTTCAGACAAAAACCCCCAAGTCGAACAGTCCAAAAAAGAAGGAAGGAGCAAAAAAGGTGCAGTCCCAGAGAGAGAGAGAGAAAAAAAAGCAACTACCTTCCTAGCTAACAGGGCAGCCAGCTAGAGAGGAATGTAAACTAACTCTGCACGCTAATACAGTACCAGGAGGAGTTTAAAAACAAACAGTGCCGGAGTTCCCTGGCTGTTCCCCTTCCCAGCTTAAAGTCACAGGACCCATTCCTGGGCATAAGCAGATGGTAGGGAAATACAGAGCATAAAACCACCCGAGGACAGCATGTACTCAAAAAACATTGGTAATTGCTATTTACACTGGCACTATTGACACTTGTGGATTATGGTTTTTTTGCATTCTTTGGGTTCTGTCTGCTTGTCTGCCCAAAAGGTTACAGAAAATCAATCCTGAAGAGGTTACAGAAAATCGATGCTGAAGAGGTTCCTAATTCAAGTTCACCAGTCTCAAGACAGGGTGACTTACAATTTAACCAAGCCAACAGATATGTATCTAGCCTATACTTCAAAGTCTACAGGAACAGAAATTCCTTAGAACTCCTTAACTACTTCTCCCTTCCATTTCAGTTTTTAATTAGCCTATCATTATAAATTTCTTTCTTAGTATTGAAGAAATGTCCCTTGCTGCAATTCAAGCCCGTTTTAAGTACATTAGCATGTCCTCTTCATTCTGGATCAAAGCTGTAGCTTGGGCCCTGATCCTCCATCTGCTCATACCTTTAAAATACCTGTCCTGGAACTGAATATACTCTAGATCCTGGGACCAATTGGCACCTGTGAGTCAGGTAATCTGGCTGCAGCATTGCATATTTGACCCCTTCTTTCAGAATAAGTTATCTCAGGTCATTATAAAACCCTTTGGATTGTTCCCAGGTTAATGCTTCTGTATCTGTGTTTACTCTTGGAAACCACTGACCAGCCTTACCAGGTGTTAGAGGTTACAATTCTTTTTTTTTCTTTTTCTCTCTGGGAATTTTCTCTCATCTCTTGCTAAGAGACAATAACGACCAGTACTTAAGAGAAAAAAGTAGTGGCCGGGGGTGGGGGGAAAGGGTGCAGCTGCACACTTGTAGCTGAGAGGGCTTTCCTTTGGAAGGGCAGAGATACCGTGAGATTTTGGCTGGGGATTGAGAGGCTGGGCTCAATTCCTTGCTCTCTCTCCCTCTTGGGATTAGAGGGAACGGTCAAGCTGCTGCTATTGCTGCCTCTCCGGAGTCCATCCTGTTACTGTTTTCTCCTACTGTAAGTGAGGCTTTTGCTTGTATAACTGGCAGCTGCTCTGGGACCTTATTAACACCCTACCTCAGTGGAAAGNTTAGAGGTTACAATTCTTTTTTTTTCTTTTTCTCTCTGGGAATTTTCTCTCATCTCTTGCTAAGAGACAATAACGACCAGTACTTAAGAGAAAAAAGTCGTGGCCGGGGGTGGGGGGAAAGGGTGCAGCTGCACACTTGTAGCTGAGAGGGCTTTCCTTTGGAAGGGCAGAGATACCGTGAGATTTTGGCTGGGGATTGAGAGGCTGGGCTCAATTCCTTGCTCTCTCTCCCTCTTGGGATTAGAGGGAACGGTCAAGCTGCTGCTATTGCTGCCTCTCCGGAGTCCATCCTGTTACTGTTTTCTCCTACTGTAAGTGAGGCTTTTGCTTGTATAACTGGCAGCTGCTCTGGGACCTTATTAACACCCTACCTCAGTGGAAAGGACCCTCACCATCTACTTGGGTGCCTCAGGGGAAAGCCTGGGACCCCGAGCCCCTCCCCCTCCAAGGGAGCCTCTCCCAGCTGCATTTGGGAGCCTGATTGCGGCTGTCCAGCCCTGCTGTTTTTCTGCCTCTGCTCTGGGTTTTTTTGCTACACTGTAACCCAGCACCCTGTGCCTGCTGGGACACCCCTTGGCTCCTGCTACAGCTGTAGAGTTTCTGACAAGTAAGAATTGTAACATCTGTATTACATCTAAATTATTTATATAGCCATGGTTAAGTTGCCAGCTAACACCCGTAGATAGGGATAAAAATTCACACTTTACTGATTTATAAAATCCCTAAAATGTAGAGGTTATATTAAAGGTACTGAAAATAAACAAGAAAGAAATTAATTCCATGGAAATCCTCAATTTCGTCTTCCATCCTATTTTCATCAGTGTAAAAATGAGACTAATGAACATTGTATACTACAGTTTCTGTAGTTTCTCTCAGATTTTTCATAAGGTTTAGGGTACCACCCCAGGTATTTGAAGAGCTGTTCTCCTGCAGGACTGTGAGACAGGAAGCCTCTCTACCTTTAGCAGTCTTTTAAAGTACATACATACAGTATAAAACACTACAAATAGTGAATATGCAGGCATGCAGGCAACTGAGTTAGATTCCTCTGGACTAGTGCACTGAACAAGGCACACCTTTTCCTTAGAATGCAAAACAATATCACGGATGAAAACATTCAAAGCTTTTTTTTTTGCTTTGCAATAATGTCAGTACTATACAAAATAAAATGGGAGAGCAAGCAGAAATATTTTTTTTGCCTGACTGAAAAGTGAGAAAAAGAAACTTGAAAGTAATGATGACAAAAGAAACAGCTCATATGTAAGCTGCATTAGGAAACTTAATTTTCAGTTACATCAGTTGTGATTCATGACTACAGCTTAAGGCAAAGGAAAATGTCAGTTTGTAACATATGTAAGCGTTTAGCTGACTCTACACAAGCTGATGGACTCTTGACCATTGAAGGGAGCAGGGAAATCTTTATCTGAATTTCATTAATGTGTCCACAAGAGAGGCACAGAGTGCTCTCAGGGCACTCTGACTAAGGACTGAGTAGGCACTGGGCTCCTTTTCCCCAGGCTCTAGATGGAAGGTCAAGACAGCTGCTAAGTTCTTTTAGGGAGGAGGCTTGGCACTGCAGAACAAACATACAGTAGAACTGTTCTACAGTAAATCCTACCCTACTCTTTATTTCTTACAGAACATCTCCCGCAGGTGGATGTCACCATGTCACTATATTTTTCCATCATTTGTAAGCTTAATGCTTTTGTGGAATTAGACCCTATCTTATGTTACCAACAATCAGCAAACAGGACTATTCTTTCCAGTCTAGATGTGATTATTGGTCTAAATAAACAGAATATGAATTTTCTTCCACCAACAAAAAGTAATAGAAACAAAAAGAAAAAAATAGTTTTTGAAATGAAATATTGATTTACTAAGAAAACCCCCAGTCCTTCAACCTGTTAATTTTCATACTTTTTACCCATTTATCATTTATTATTTTCCAATATTATTCTTATTTTATCTTGTATTTTTCTGAAGAAAAGCAAAGGAATATAAGGGGAAAAAGTTATTTTTCTCTCTTCTTTTTTTCTTTCTTTCTCTCATATTTACTATCAAATAAAATCCATACTGTTGACTTTGGCATATGGCCTTGTTTACATTTTAATTCAGGCAGAAGCATTTCTAATAACTTTAAAAACTGGACTGTAACAGTATGAAATTAATTTAAAAGGAAAAAAGGAAAATAGGCATCAGCCCACATAAATTTAGTAGCTTCTTTAAACAAAAACACCAGCTCACAGATGGACCTATTAATTTTATACTTGTCTTTTTATTGCCAGCAGTTTTATGCTGTATCCTTTATTCTGGATAAGGGGTTCACTAGGCAATTAATGAAGATTTTAATTCCAAGAGAAACCTTGTGCAATACATAATGGCTTTGTGACTCCCTTGGGTACTGCTGGAAAAAAACCTGAGGAACAAGTGCAAAGAGAAGATCTAGCACTGTAAAATAATTCCCCAGAGGTTGTACTTCCTTATTACAACTGTACTGTTCATACATGTAGGTGTTTGCTGACTTTTTCTCTGGTAGGAACTTTTTGTTCCTCTACATTTTAGCAACATTAACTTTTAGATTTCTATTGCCTTATGATTTCAAGCCCAAAAATCATGAAACAAATGGGGAAAAAAATCTGGTATTTAGTAACAAACCAAAAAATCCAACTGTGCCAATAGCTACCATTATTTGTTATTTGTTGATGATTACTCAGCTATTTAAAACCATAGTTTATCTTACAAGATAATATTAGTGGAAGGAGATGGTCCAAAACATGACCCAGCTAAAAAGGTTAAATGCTAATAAAAAGTATTACATACTCTTGAAATTACTCATTTTGGGTGATGGGGTCCTTGATAGCCATCTGAAACCATTTTGGACCTTTCCCTGCTAAGGGAAACCTCTTTCTACCACTTCATTTTCTTATCACTTCATAATGATGTTAGATAGGAGAATATGCTGATTTGTTTGGTAGTGTAGAGGTGAATAAGATGCTTATTTCCTTTAGCCCCTTCAAACACCTACAGTTACCTGCTTGTGAATCAACATATCACATTTATACTCTGTCCAGAACCTTCAAGCCCAGTGACTTTACTTCATGCTGTGTATAGCCTACAATATTTTTTTAAAGTAGTATGGTGTTACAAATGGAGAGGGTTGTCTTAAACTAGTCTCTGTCTCCTGCCCAGACCTTTGGCAGTAGAAAGCAATTTATTGAGGTGGCCAGCACCCCAAAGCCCACTTTCGTTGCAAGTTCTTAATAATGACTGATCAGGCCTATTACAACATGAATTATTTATTGAATAGAACAAGAAAAACAGACATAAGACTTAAACCAGACTTCCTACTACACAGGATTAAAAAAAGAGAAAACACTATTAGTAGATAAATAATACAGCATGAGTGAAGGTACCTAATGAATTGTATAGATTAGGATTCAATG
>VYZT01055119.1:0-28334 GCA_013400735.1 Pomatostomus ruficeps | reverse complement strand
AAAAAGTGTTTTCAAAGTCAAGGTTTCATAGTAAGTGGTAACTGTATAATGAGGTGACAGAAAACTGAAAAGAAGAGGAAATCTCTAAAAGAAAACTTCTCAAATTGCTGGGAGTTGCTGCACATGACAAGCTCTCTTTATTAAGAGACAGGAACTTCAGAGGACATGTCTAAATAGCTTTTTACTGAAGGTGAATTCTTTCTTGTTAATGTAATCTGAAGACTTTTTTTCATTACCAAATGCTACTCATTGCAAAATGCAATCAGTTTTTCACAGCCATGATGCATTTGATAACCCTTTTGCTACCAGGAGATCTGAGTAGTGACAAAAGGTCAAAGAGTCAATAACAGACTCCAAATCAGTTATTTCCTGTGGAATCACAGAATTTTCCCCAGTTATGTCCAACTGGGCAGTGGAATCAGTCATTCCAGCTGTGAGACAATCACATTTCCCCCTCAAGCTGTCAGTCCAGAGCTGCTTCCCAGGTATGCTGGCTAGTCCAACACTATCTGCAAAGTCTTAGGATTATAGAATGTTTGGGGTTGGAAAGGACCTCAAAGATCATCTAATTCCCAACCCCTGTCATGGGTAGGGACACTTTTCACTAGACCAAATGATTCAATGCTCCATCCAACCTGGCCTTGAATGCTTCCAGCGATGGAGGAGCCACAGCTTCTCTGGGCAACCTGTGACAGTGCTGCACCACCCTCACAGGAAAATATGGTTTCCAATATCCAATTTAAACCTGACCTCTGTCAGTCTAAAGTCATTCCCCCTTGTTCTGTCCCTCCATGCCATTGTCAAAGTCCCTCTCCAGCTCTCTTTTAGCCCCTTTAGGTACTGGAAGGGGCTCTAAAGTCTCCCTATAGCCTTTTCTTCTCCAGGCTGAAAAACCCCAACTCCATCAGCCTGTCTCCACAGGAGAAGGGCTGCAGCCCTCTAAACACCTTTGTGGCCCTCTTCAATGCACACAGAAGATGAACATGAACAGTACAAATAATAGTGTCTGTTATTTTACTGTCTCATTAAAAGTAACAACATGCCTCAGGGTATACAGAGTATTTGTCAGGAGCAGCCAACTTTGATCTGGAAACAGGATGATTTTTGGAGTTGCTGTCCACTTGCAGCTCTCAGTGGGAACTGTGGCTCATTGCTGATCAGACTGCTCTTACTCAGGTGAGGAAAGATGGCATTAGGTAGCCGGCATTTGGTACCAGCCTGAAAGTGCTGACTATTGTTGACTGTCATGCCATTCTGATGCAACCTTGTGCACTCTTTTCCTTTCTATTTTCCTATTAAACAGCATAAGGCAACTCCCATGTATTTGGGGACTTCTGCAAGCACTTTATATGAATAAAGTTTTGGGAATAAGTTTTTATAAAAATCCCCTTTTCCCAACAAATTAGAAACTGCTATACAATGTGTATGTCTTTTCAAATTTCCTTAAGTCCCCTGTCTTCTTAGCCTTAATCAACCTGTCACCAGAACTGCATGGCATAGCTTCTTGTTTGCACTACAAATCCAAGATAAGCATCTTTAGCAACTGTATATTTATACAGCATCTAACACGTTGGGCTCATGATACACTCAAAAGTCTCCAGGTGCTATAACTATAGAGATGTTACATAATACTAGGGAGCTTCTCCTTCTTCCCACAAGGCATCTTATTTCAACCTACAATATAAAGAGACATCCTTCTAAAGGGTTCTATTTATTCAAATCAATGTCATGCAGTGTTAATTAAGCATTAATTGATACTTATGTCTTATTCTCTGAGTTGCCAGATCATCATTTTTCTTGAATAACCTTTGAAGTTTGGCTCAAGATACTGGAGGCATGATAGAATAGCCTTGTCTTGGAGACTACTAGATTCATTGTTTATTTAGTTAGTTATATATTCTTTTGCTTATTTATCTTTGCTGTTGTGCATCAGTTTCCATAATCCTTTCCCCTCCCATTATTTAACAGAGGAGGAACTGGAAAACAACAGGAAGGCTGTAATTAGTAACTTGGCTGTGGAGTGTGCAGCGGGTGGGGGGTGGCTGTAGAAACCAGTATGAACTCAGAAGTTTATTACAAAAACTGTTCATATATTGTCTGTCTATCATTTTCTCCCTGTTTAGATTTGCAAGTGAATTGCAGATGTATTTCTTGGACACATCAGATTTTGCTTTTCTTTTGCTTTGCTGCAGAAAGCTATTTTCAGCCCAATTTTGTTCCTCCTGTTATGACATGCAGGAGATGTGATCTCACACCCTCCAAAGAACTGATGCACAACAGCAATGCAATAACCAAGATCCCATCATTACACTGTTTGGAAAAGAAAGTAACTTCATAGCAGTGGAACCGCCTTTAGCTGCAGATATGGTGTATGTCAGAGAAATCTTCCCCTAGGGATACTTATTGCTCATCTCCTTGTAGGTTTAACAAACACACCAAAATATCATAGCATCTTCCTTCTGAAAACCATGTGCTATGTGGAAAGCATTAATGACATAGGCTTAACCCACATCCTGCACAGTGCAACAGTTTTTAGCCATACCCCCCACCTCCATGAACAGGCTGAACCATCCCGATGCTCTGGCACAGTTTTACTGCTTTTATGGTCTTACAGATTTTCACTCAGGGTTTCCTTATGTATCTCTGGATGGTCTCATAATGTACTTTATAGACCTATCTAACAGTGCCATGCATGAGGCCAACACAGCTTGTGTGTGCTGCAGTCACAGCCAGTGACTGCAAATGGCACAGATGCCTCAGTGGGAGCTGTGCATCCTCCGTTCCCTCTCCATGCCTGTGTATCTTCCCCCTGCAGCAGATGTGTAGCTCCTATAAGCACTGTAGTATTGTCCTCGAGCAGGTCAGAACCCCACTGTGCCATGGCCAAAGCTCCTTGGCACCCCTTACATTGCAGCCCTGGTTGAGCAGCACAGCCCGTGGTGCCACGTGCCACCCCTGGGGACTGTGTGCAAGCCCTTGTCAGCCACAGCCATGGCACAGAGAGCTGACTTAGTGTGGACTCAAGTGCCAGCTATGCATCCAGGGATGTTCATCCCAGTTTTATTTTCATAAAATCATAAACTCATTGACAGAATGGTTTGGGTTAGAAGGGACCATGAAGACAATCTAGTTCCAACCCTGTGCCGTGGGCAGGGACACCTTCTACTAGACCAAGTGGCTCAAAACCCCATCCAGCCTGCTGTTGAATACCTCCAGTGATGGAGGAGCCACACCTTCTCTAGACAGCCTCTGCCAGTGCCTCACCACTCTTCACAGAGAAGAATTTCTTCCTGGTATCTAATCTCACCCTGCCCTCTATCAGTTTGAACCATTTCCCTTTGTCCTGTCCCTCCACACCCTTGTCAAAAGTCCCTCTCCAACTGTCTTGTAGCCCCTTAGGTACTGGAAGATGCTTTTCTTCAGTCATGTTAGCTGAGGTAAACTCACTTTGTTCATGGTAAAGTGCCAAGGGGGTGCCGATGCTGGTCAGCACCGACAAGCCGCGACCCTAAAGAGTGCCCTGCAGAGAGTGACTCCTACAGGGGCTAAGGCTGTCTCCCCAGGCAACGGGTGATTCGCAGTGATATCAGCTCTTAGTGATTTCAGCTCTTTGCAAATCACCCTCAGGCTGACTCGGGACAGAGAAAGGTGAGGAGACTGTATGGCTGTTCCACGGAGGCAGCTTTATTGCTCTGGTACCCTCTGCAACGGGGAAGCCAGGGATGGGAGCGCCTGTCCTGCGCAGGCAAACGCAGTGGTTTTTATGGGGAAAGGTAGGGGTGGGGTAGGAACCAACTAGCCAACTGGGTACAAGGTATTACCATAAAGGCGCAAAGCATGCTGGGGGTGTCCCAAGTGGTCGCCGTAATCTATAGGAAGGTTTCGTATCAAGCCTCTCCTCTCCAAGGCCGTTCCAAGGGCTCACAGCTCTCCACAGTAAAGCTTTCAAATGTTCTGGCTGTCCCAAGTTAGGCTTATTTTAATTTACATATTCTAATTAGACATTGATTTATAGGGTGAGGTGACAGTGGGGTGACGGAGCAAAATTTGCTTTGGGGCACATAAGCATACTTTCCATTTTGCAGGGGAGCATGAAATGTTTCTGTGTGAAAAAAGCTGAGCTTTTTCATCTCATTTTAATGCTAATTTTGCAACTGTGTCTGGCTATCCTCAACTCTGCTGCTGGGGAAGTTTGTATTTTGTGTGCATTCTCATCTGGGTTAAGAAGCCCCTGCATGTCATCAGGCAAAACAAACAAGAAGGTGAGGAGGGGCATTAATTTCTTGTGTAACAGGATAATCCAAACAACAGAAGTATGGAAAAATAAATGAAGGTGAGTTACAGGATCTGTCTTCACCTGGTACAAGAAAGCACCCTTGAGCACTGTTGCTGCAAAACTGTTCAGCATGTGTTTAGCGCCTGTGAGGAGTCCTATTAAGCCCTAACTTGAAGGACAGGTTTAAATACAGAAGACAATTTGAAACATACTTCCACAGGTGAGATTCTTCCCTGATTACATTTTGTAATAACAGCATAGTGTTACCAGTGATAATAATGGACAGTCATCAATTTGGTAAGGTTTAGTGCCTTAGAAGTATAGCAGTCTCTTTTTTTGCTCTATTGCTAAATTTTTAAATCATTTATTTTCTTGTGCTGGATGCCAAGCAGACACAGCTCTTACCTGATCTAGGCAAAGAATTACGTTCTTTATTTTATCACACTTAACCTGTTAGCAGGAATGGACTAGTCTGACTAAGCTGAAACTACTATCCTGAACACATATAGTGCTAGGAATATTAGCAATATATATAAATAATATGTATCTAGATAGCTCTTACAATGTTAGTTTATTGCCTGTATATTAACCTCATGTGGCCTTGTTGATAAAGATAACTACGCTGGGTTTTAATAGAGATGTCAGCACCTCTGAATTACAGGCCAGCTCAGAAAAGGCAAGTTCCATGTGGACTTGTTCACAAGGATCTTCCAAATCTAGCTGGACCAACAAATAAAAGTGCTTATGAGAACAGCAGCCCAAGTACAGAGAATCCAAATGCTGGAGAAATGTTTTTCTGAGCTGCACATCTGGCTCAAGGAGGATTGTTCAGCGCTACATGATGAAAACAATTTGTTTTCTTCAAGGATTGCTAAATGCAAGGTACTTATGGAGAGGGGAAGGCGGGTACATGCCTAAGGCATGCACTCAGACCTACAGAGCATTCAGCCTTTTTTGGAAAATAAAAATTAGCTTGGCCAACCTCATGCAGAGTTGCCGTCCTGTTTGAGGCAAACACACAATTCACCTGCAATCCTTACTTTTTACTGTCTGTGCCGGGGAACTGGTCCTTTTATGTCTAATTACCTGGCATTAAGGAATAATTCTTCTGGCTATCCCTTCAAGGACAGAGCAGAAGAGGCTTCCCAAGGAGCTTCTTCAACAGGCAAATGCAGAATATGCTGTTAATATTTACAGGATCTTAATTCACCCATATTAGACTGCGTATAAATGATGCAGCTGTGCTGGCCAGTGCTCAGCTGCAGAATTTGCTCCAAGGGCTGTTCCCAGTTAGACTCAGCCACACCCCAAAGGATGTTGGTAAAATATCCTTACTATCTATAAAACATGTGTTCTGGAGTCATAGGCGATGAACCTGATGAGGGAAAAGGACTGTTTAGCACTTCTCCTGCACACTTCCTTACAAAGAAGACCATCCTTGACCCTTAGAGCCGGAGGACTGGGTTTAAAGCTGCCATTTATCAGAACAGTGTTTTTGAGTTTATCTTTATTTTCTTAATTCTATTGAGGGTGGTTTTTTGCATTTTAATGGTGTGACATTTGCCAGGGAAAACATTTGCAGCAATAAATCTCATCAAAATCTCCACCGAAATCTCATCTATTGCTTGACATTAATTTCAATCCTTTCCAGTGCAGCTGTCTCCCTGCAGGTTTCATCTTTATACTGGAAGACAGGGATTTGCTCATCCTGCTCCACTGCTTTCAGAGCAGCCTCTGGGTATCACACTGTCCTAGGGCACAGGGAAAAGTTTTGTAATTTTGTAGTTAAATGCAAGGGCATAATTTTCATGTTGCTGATCTTTTTGATCTCTTTAACCGATTCCTTACCATTCCTTCGTGATCTGTTAACACACTTACCCAACTAGCAGAAGTTCCATTTAATCTGGGAATAAATCCACTAGCAGAACTGTTTTCCCTGTTTTCAATTGCCCTGCTTATGGAGACAGTCTACAGCAGCCACCTCTGTTCCATTGCTCTTGGAGAGGGATGTTGTGTCTCTCCCTCCCACTGCACTGGCCAGCCGTGGTAAAAGTAAAAACCATGTGTGCCATGACAAAAGCAAACAGCATGTATGCACTGACATGGTTTTCTCTTTGGACAGGAGAACTGTGTAGCTGCAGCACTGAGCTCTCCGGGAAAGAAAGCAGGAGATCTGCTGTAGGGGGTCAGAGAGCTGATGGCATCCTAAAAAACATCCTTCCAGGCATTATTTTGTTAACTTTTTTTGGAAATTAAATCAATTTGCAAACCCATGCAATCGGTGTAAAAATGAAACTCTTAAAAAATGCTAACATTGAAATTTGCTGACAAGACCTTGGGGCAGCAGACAGGCACCTCTGGGGCACCTCTAAGAGGAGAATTCTGCTTTCTGCCTGGACATTCTGGATCCTTCTTCAACAAAATATGTGAACTGGACCTGCTACATGTTGAAAATAGAGTGGAGGAATATCCCAAAGAAAAAAAAAAAAAGAAACGTAAGTCAGCTTATTTGTTCCCCTGTTCAGTATTTTATAGCCTGTAGTTGTCATCCAGGAGGAGAACTGAGGGAATCAAGTGGGACACAAATTGCTTTGTGATGGCGTGACCTGCTGAAGCGATGAAATGCGTGACATTTCCTGACACATGCATATTCTTAGTAGCTGCTGATGAGACAGGATGAGTGGTAGTGCAAATGTTTGCTGATTTGAGGATGGCTTCTGATACGGAAGGTATGCAGAGCTATCTTGGAAGTCTGTCACAGCCAGGCACATATGTAACTGGGAACAGTGGTGGGTGTTCATTCTCCAAGGACACCTCAAAGATGGTGTCAAATCCACAGATCATGTCACTGGAACCCCTTCCAAGTCATGAGCATCTTGAAGTGCTGACCATCCATGTCGGGGTTGCAGGAACTCATGTGTAGGCTGTAGCTTTGCAATATTCAGCAGCAGGATATGGATTTAGGAGTTGACTCTGGGCTGCAGTTTGAAAAACGGTCTTTTGTTTTCCCCTGAGATATTTTTCTATAGTCATGCCAGAGGAATTGTCAATTTCATTGCTTTCTGAGACAGCTTGGTCTTTCTGGAAAGACACCTGTTCCTCTTCTCCTTCTTCTTCTTTGGCCATCTCCTTTATTTTTCCAGGCTTGCCTCCAAACTCTATGAGTGCATTTTGAGTATTAGGTCGGTTACTCCCTGGTGGAAACAACTGTATTTAGAAAATCATCTGAAAATCCAGATCAAATATTTTAAAAAAACACTGCCCTTCAGCTCACCAAAGTGTGGACCACTTGTGTCTCCTTTGGGTTTTTTATGACCTTTACAAAAATTTTCATGAGAAGAGGTGGCTGCTCTCAGACTAACAATGCTTCTCCTATCTGTGTCTCTCTGTTGTTGGAGGATGCTAATAGCCAAAGAGAGATAATTGTGCTCTAATTGGGTTCTGCTTGTTCAAAGAAGGAGGGGACAAGGGATGCTTTTTGCTTCCCATGGCCTTGTAGATAAGTTGCCGTATAATACCAATTAAGGGTAAAATAAGGAGTATGCAAAACAGATGACAACTGCTCTCACCAGGAATCGTTCTTTTGTGGCTAAACCAATGGGGCCTTCATCCAAGGGTGCGCTTTTTGCTGCTGGAGATTTCCTTGATTTTTTTATTGCATTTTGCATAAGCTTTGCTGCTGAATGGCTCAAGTCTAGAAAAGTTCATAATGACTGTGACAGGGTAAGCCTTGCAATTACATATATACATAGCTATATATATAGATATATATGTGAGCATGTGTGTACACTTGCCAAAAGCAGAAAGGAAAGTCAAATTAAGGTTTTTTTCCCTGTATAAGTTATTTTTATTTTGTTTTTATTTCAAAGGGAGCTATTGTGTCTGGGGAGAGGTCAAGGGTTTTTTTTCTTCTCTTTTTATGCATTTTTTTCTCTCTCCTTGTTTGTTAGTTTTAAGGGTGATTATTCACCAGGGCCTTTTCAACTGTCAAATGCAACAAAAGGTAATCCGGCCTCTTCTCTTCCCTGCCCCCACACTCCCCTTTTCCTCCAACAAAAGTGGCCTTTGTTATGGATGATCATCATTTCACAGGGATCCTACTTCATCCCACAAGTTAGGAACGCTCTCCTACTTCATATCCAAGTGACCTCTTACAAATGCAGGGAGACTCGGGGTGTTGCAGCTGATGCTCTGCCCTGGGTGATATTGCCCATTAACACTTGCCAACTTGACATCTAGATGCTCTGAGCACTTTCTTTTCCTTCAAGCAGGATTTCTAACTTACTACAAGAACTGGCTATCAATGTATCTACAATGCATAACTTTGCATTAATCCATCTTCATCTAAAGGGTCATCCTTAACAACTGAGTTGGGCTTGCAGCTGCGTTTGGGTGGGATGAGGCCTCTGACTTGCCAAATTGTGTTGCCTTTTTTCTTCATGACTTTCAGCTCCTCCCTGTTGAGGAAGCACGTAGGGAAAAGAGCACTGCTCAGTGCCAATGCACTTTGCAGAAAGAATTATGGTCCTTATAAACGGATCAATATGTGCCAATCTCCAGCTTCATATAAATATTTGCTTAGATAGTAAATTGATCTTGTCCTTGATTTGCCATAATTTAAGTCTATGAAGCTATAATCAAGACTCCTTGATAATAAAAAGAACCCATCAGCAATTATACTCATTCACTTCCCCATATTCAAGGCTATTTCAGCATTTCACTGATAAACTCCTGTTTTCAATCAAATTTGCAACATAAAAATCAACACTGCACACCAGTTAATGATGTTGGAGTGCTTAGTGTGTGGCATTTTGAAGTTATATCAGGGGGGAAGATACAAGTGATTTCTGAGGGACTTCTATCTGACACGGAAAAAAGATTTTGCTTAAACTATACCTAAAACCTTCTGTCAAAACTCAAACTGAGTATCATTCCTGTGGATTTAAATGCACTTTCATATTTCTGAAAGTTTCCAGTAGCCAAATTTCAAGGAAACAGGAGCATCTAGGGATACCTAGCATCTAAGGTTGCTTCTGTCATATATTTCTTACACCATGATCACTTAGCAGTGTTTTATGAAACTGTCTGGTAGTGTGAGTTACATCAGAGAGCTTTTGCACTAAATGCTTGACTTCCTATACCCAAATATTTTTGTTCTGTATAGAGGAAATGGACAGAAAAGTGTGTCTGTTAAGAAATGTTATTTCTATTTTGCAAGTGGGGAGTGTAGTCTGAGGGAGGCTTGGATTCTCACAGTGTCACAGAGGAAGCATTTTAAAGAAATAAAAGGAAGCATCCCAGGGTTTGTTCTGGTCCATATTGCAATAGTTTGGACTCCCTCCTCTCAGTAGATATATGTGTACATATATATATAATAAGAACCAAAAGGAAGGCATATTTTAATAACCAATAATGAGAATAGACTTGTAGGCAGATGCTGGTAAGGACACTAGATGCCAAGTGTCATGGGTTATGCTCACTGGAGGAAAGGGCTAAAATCCCTTCACTTTGTCAGTGCCTGTGTGCCTGGCCATAAGACAAAGTTCTGTGTCCTTATGGTTTTTCAAGGCTGACATTACTATTGCTTTGAGTCATGGCATTTTCAAGGTTAACCCATTGTTATGGTTTAGCCCTGGTAGGCAGCTAACCCTTACACAACAGCTGGCTCACTCTCCCACATGGGATGGAAGAGAGAATTGAAAGAGTAAAACTGTAAAAGCTCAAGAGTTCAGATAAAGACAATTTAACAGGTAAAGCAAAGCAAAATAAGAAATCCATTCATTACTCCCATCAGATGTTTGGCTATCCCCGAGAAGTCAGAGTTCCATCACACGTAATGGTTACTTGGGAAGAAAAGCATAGCATCATACCAGCTGCTGTGGAGAAATTTAACTCTATCCTAGCCAAAAACTTCATCCATATTCAAAACTCTATCCATCACCAAGACTTTTTCTGGACTAGACTTGGCTTCACTGTGGCATATCCTAGAACTGGAAACATCTATCCTCATCCATAACCATTAAACCAGCCTGAGAGTGCTCTTCAAATAGATGTGTTAGCTTTTCTTCTGAGTCCCTCCCAGTACCTTGTTTATCATGTATGGCTGCACCAATTATTAAAATGGACCTGTATTGGGAGTGCTGGACAATACATGCTGAAGAAAATCACTCTTTTAAGTGAAGAACTGGCTGTGCAAATAAAAGTTTTGGGTAGGTCAGAATATTACATAAATAATGAACAAATGTATGATTAAGTCAAGGGATAGCCTTCATACTTCATCCCTTCCTCTGTCTTCCATGCTGGCTGTCCCAATATTTCAGGTTTAACTGTTGGGAGAGCAGAGGCCCCTGGTAATCATCAAAACCTGGCAGATGTGCAGCACCTTCTGAGTCCATTTAATGCCTGGCTTTGCACATAAATTGAAGGTGACTTTCCTCTGGCTTGTCACCCAAATTTGCTGCAGACAAATGAGTTCTGACCAGAAAAATAAGAACTGCAGAGGGTCTGGAAGCATTCACCTGCTTGGTCTCCAACAGGCCTCGCAAACAGTTTTGTTGACAAATTGAACAAATTGCTATTTAGGGCCTGGACTCTAAATTAAAGAAAACACATGTGAAAGCGCCTAATAAGCAGCACTCATTATCAGATTATCAATGGCTCCATATTCACATATTTTGTTTCTTTTATCAGTCCCACCAATAGCTGGAACCAACACTGATATGTGGAGTTGTCCTTTAGGATTAATTGCCTCCTCCTTATGGCTGATCATTAAAAACAAAAATAAAAGTCTCTGACCGTGTATTTCCATAGGAAAAGCAAGTGAAATAATTTTGATGTTAGTTTCTATGTCGGCATGCTGAATGCAGTTCAGAGTTGCTGCCCATGGGGGAAATAACAAATTTTGCCCAGCAATTAACAACTGGGGGTATCTTTACTGGTGCCATAGAGCCATGTGTATGTCACATCACATCAGCACAGCCGTCCTGCCCTGTGCATGCCTGACCCCGCTTCCTCTTGCTTGAGGGTTGTCTCCCAGCAGCCATGCTGGCACCAGAGATTAAAAACTCAGCTGCACAATAGCAGGTGGAAGGCTTTATTTTCTACTGATGTTAAAAAAAATATATTTATATTTCTGTGTTGCTCCCGCCACAGTCAGCAGTTGTCAGGGTGGAAATGTGAAAGTAATGAAGGATTGTCATCCCTTGCATGAGTGGTGGTGTCTTCTTTCTTAGAGCAGCTGCATAGCCCTCGGGAACTAAACAAGAGGAGAGAGATGTGTCCAGAAGTAAGGATGTGACACATAGGAGAGCAATGCCTTCCAGCTAAACCATCCTTTTTCATAGAAATTTTATAACCATTTTTTCATAAGATTTCACTAGCCCCTCTCTGATCGTAAGAAACAGTGAATTTCCATTTTTCACAACAGAGTAAAATGATGAGTAGATGAGTTACAGCCTGGGATCACCCTGCTTATCCCTATTTTAGGTAGTATTCATCTCACTTAAAAAAACCCTAAGTGTTCCTTTTAAACTTCGTAAAGAGAAGGCATTTTAAATGTCCAGTTCCTCTTACCTTCCCTGAACAAATAAGACAGGACATCTAAATTGAATACAAAAGTGTAACTTTTTATTTTCTATACATTAGGGGAGTCTAGAAAACCAGCAAGGCGTAGCTGTCTTGTGAGATTAATCCTATTTCCTACATCCCCTGGATATAGATATAGTCACCTCCAGAGGAGATTCTTAGATCTTAATGAGGAAACCACCCTCAGGAACTTCCATTCTGTCTGTATCCATTACTGGAAGAAAATCCATATCTTCTTACCTAGACATATCAACCAGGTTGGGTGAGATGAAGCTGAACCTCACGTTGCCCAAAGGCAGTGTAGCTGTGAACACTGCATTGGTGTCTTCGTGGAAGCATTTATGTCAGGAAAGACCCTTAAGATCATTGATTCCAAATATTCTTTTTTTCCCTGAAGACAAAGTCCATCACCTTACCCTGTACAGCTGCACAGCCAGCACTGCAGGAATGCTGTCTCTTAGTTACCATATGGAAAAATCATTTAAAATTAACCTCAAGGCTTCTTGATGAGTGTTGTATGCTGACTGATTGAAAAAAAACTAGAAGCGATGGCTAATGGGTATATTAATCAAAGCAGGACACACAACTTGAGAACTTTAAGATAAAGGCCCTCTTTCAAATACAGAGAAGGTAAGGTCAAGGTTGACTTGTTGTTCTTTCATGCTCAGTGACTTTTAGGGAATGTCAAGCAAAGGGTGGAGAATTGGTGCAACTCCACAGAAATTACCTTAAAAAGGAAACTACAATAAAAATAAAGAGCACTAAAAATACCAGAATATGGTGATATGAAAACCTGTGCTTTTCAAAGTGTGCTCTTTAAAAAATTGGAGGAATTAAAATTGGTTTTGAAGTCTTGCATTTCATACATTTGTACGTTCATTCCAGGGAAACACATTATCTGGAACTGAACATGGTTTTTCAGGTCTGTTGATCTTCCCAGATGTTGAATAACTCATGTGGGCTTGTTGAATACTTAAAAGATCCATCAAAATTCTGGGACCTGAGAAATTAAGCAGATCTCAAAAAAATCCCCCACTTGGCAGTTCACAGAAGATGAATTTGCCATGCCTTATCTTTTAGCTCTTGGCAGTGCAGACATCCATGTTTTGCTAGTCATCCTGGACTTTATCTACCGTCAATGAAGGGAAACAGCCATCTGCAGAGCTCCTTAGCAGATGTATTTTATATGTGTGCGTTAGGATAAGATGAATTGCACCTGTAAACCCCATGAAGATAATGATACCACAGACATTTTAATGAGAGTGGAAAATTTGCCCCCTTTTCATTATTTGAACTGAGGTCTGATGTTATTGTGCCACACCTATTTGCAGACTGTCATCTACTTTTGCCACGTTGATTATGCATCTTCTAACCCAAATAAATACAAGTGTCCATCTTTGATGTCCAATTACACTGAAGAGTAAAGTACTTTTATTCTTTATCTCAGTATTGTTCTTTAACCTCACAGAAGGGTCAGTACTAATAATCAGTCCTGTTCCCCATAAATTTAAGCCATAGTAACCCCTAACTACGTGTGCGGGAGTTAAGGTCATTGTTTGCTTGCCATGAATGGGCTGTGGGGAAGGAGAGATCTCAAGGAGCTGGAGAGTTTGAGGGACTCACATTTCGATGGTCTGAATAAGAATTACTGAGAATATTACAGTAAACAACCTATTTCCTGAGGAGGTGGGAGAAAATTTCCCTGAATACTTGCCACTTACAAACTATTTCCCTCTCCACAAGATTTAAAAAGAGGCATTTTTAAATCACATAGCACACCTCCTCTTCGGTTGGGAAGCTGAGACGCAGTGTGGGTAAGTGGTTTTGAGAAAGCATTTTCCTGAATCGGTGTTGAAGCTGCAGATAGTACTGAAAAAGAATCTACCTCCCAATAACAAAATTGCTCTTTTTCTGGTGACTCTTGTGACCAGTCACAAAACCAACACACATTCAAAGATTTTTAAAAGCTGCATGTTAAAAAAAAAAGCAACTAATTAAGCTTCTGTAATTCCTTGTAAGTAGGGAAGATTGAATGTGAATTTAAATACGTAATTCAGGGTGTTAGACAGAAAGATGGATGTCAGAGTGGCTGCAGTGGTCTGAACAGTGTAGTGTTATGGGTTCATGTTTAAAGATTGTGCTGAATGTTGCTTACTGGGGACTGAATTCCAGCTTAAGTATCCCTTTCTCCCACAAGTTCAGTATGGATATGGTGGCTAGTCCTTCACACCTTGCTGTGATTTAGGAAGAAGATTTCTCCGTGGGTTTTACTACTGAACACCATACATCTCCTCTGTTGCAACAGAGAAGGGAATTTGTGGCTGCCCTGTCCCTGGAAGTGTTCAAGGTCAGGTTGGACAGGGCTTGGAGCAAGCTGGGCTAGTAAATGGTATCTGTGCTAATGGCATCAGCGCTAATGGCATCAGCATTGGAACTGGATGATCTTTATTGTCCCTTCCAACGCAAAGCACCCTATGGTTCTATGGCAGCAGAAAACATAGCAGATAGGACATGATCCCAAGGATCACATCCAAACTCTAGACTGTCTTGATCTAATTTGCTACATCAATGTCCAGTCGTGTTGTTTAACCTTTACATATATATGTAAGGAGTAAAGTTTTAAAAATAGACACACACACACCAAAAAACACAAACCTTTTTGGCATTTATAGAGATAAGGCCAATTTTATCGGCAAATATTTTGTTTGGCAACGATTCAGAATGTACTAATAGCTTAATAATTTTGGCAGACACACCAATGAAAAATGTTACTGAACCAGACCCAATTATGTGTGTAAAATGTAAACATTTGTGTCTGCTGGGGATAACTGCAGTATGTTGTCAAGCCGTGACTGTGAATTACATATGGTAGAATGGTCTAAATTTGTTTTTGACAAACGACCGTCTGATGAGATTGTTTCAGGGCCACACAACGGATGGAAGGACATTATCAGCAGAGTGCAATTCCAGCATGGTTTTTGTTCCACCTCCCAGGCCAACTTTCCAAAGTTTGGCAGCTCTGGTAGAAGTTTCGGGCTGGTTTTCCGCTGTTCACTTTCAGTAGACCCTACGGAGTGTCCTCACACTGAAGATATAATGAGTTAATTCTCCATAATTATTTCTTGTTTTCCATATTAGATATCAGTGGATTAGCTATTTAGGTTATTTTTTACTCTGGAAAATTCCTGTGGCACTGGCAGAAGCTGAAGTTTTACTCTGAAGCTTTGAAAGCACAACAAAGCCCTTTCTTATCTCTTTTATGTACCTGGTTTGCCAAGGTGGATATACATATGCCATCGAAGCTACCATTCAGCCCTCATAAATGAAAAGCAACTCTGGAACTGCTAGAAATGCTTTCAGGAAGAATTTGTGTTAAGCTTGGGCTACAATTAAAGAATGGCCATGCCGAAGCGGGGGTGGCTGGGCACTGGAAAAAGAGGCGAAAATAGCAAAGCTTTTCAGAATGTGGCTGAGGAGCCCCCTCCAGCCCAGCACCTGGTGAAGCCATTGAGTGTGCCCTCTCACCAGCTTAAATTAGAGTAACAGTGCCACACAGCAGGCTCCTGCTAAAAGGCAGAGAGGGAGAAGCCTTAAAAAGAGCCCTTTCTGATGCATTCAGGTAGAAGAGTGTAAAGTAAATAATGAAACTGAAGGGCAGCACACAAGAGCATGACTTTGCATTCCTTTCCCGCCCGCTGACACATAGCTCAAGGGAAGCACAGCAAATGAACTGCTGAAGGATGTTGAGCACTGGGCTCCAGCTTTGCTGAAAGCTGGCTTCAACAGGGAAAGGAAGTTTGAGCCATTTGGACCATAGCCTGCCACCAATCTCTGCCTTATCAGACTTTTTCAGAGGGCCTGTAAACATGCACACTTTAGTAAATGGCATGTTGTAAATATGGGTGAGTAACAGCATTACAGTGGAAGAGCAAACAGGCTGTTATTTATCACCACCTTTCTGTGATCAGCATATTCTTGGAGGAGTAGGTAGCTGTTAGGAGAGGTTATTGACAGAACTTCGTTGGGCTTCATATGAGTAAGCTTAATTTTTAAGTAACAATGGCTTATTTATTCAGTCATTCTGAAAATTACATTTTCACCAAAAATTCCCCAGCTTTGAAAGTCAATTTACTTCCTTAGCTCTACAGCATCATTACATTAATTGGTTTTTTTTTAGGTAGCCACTGACATAAATAGAGAAAACAAAGGAGAATTATTGGTATGATTAGCTGGAAAATGTGGGTTAGGTATTGACTCAATTAGATTTTTATTTGTGTATGGTTATACACATTGTAAAATACATCTATAATAAGGAATGAAAATTGAATGTGTAATAATAATTATATGGCACAGAAAATAGGGAAGTGGCTCACTTTCTGCTGAGTTCAATGATTTTGAGCCAGATGATATAAGAGAAAATAAAGTTATGGGTTTGAATAAGCATGGTTTAAGCTTTTGAGTGTTACTGATACAGAATGAGTAATTCTGATAGTGTATGATTAAATTCCAGGCAGAGATTCATTAGGGAAGATAGGACCAAGAACAAAATTCTTTAAACATAGGAAGTTGTTTGTTCATTGAGGATTTTGGTGCAATCTTCCTCCTCCTCCATGAATTGATACATAATAATTTCCAGTGTGTTTTAAACAAACATCTTCATTGCCTTGATGTACTCTCCTTTCTGAACTCTGCCAATGGAAAGTGAAAAGTAATCCTACTATGGAACTTTCTGAGGTCATACTCTCTGTTTGCTCTTGCATCCCAAATCTCTACTACATTAGAAAAAAAATCAAGCCCAAATGATAAGTGCATTGGTCAGAAATTTTCTCTCTTTGCCTGCTTGGGAACCAATGGGAACTCTCTCTTCATCCTCAGTGCTCAGTCAGTGTGTGGAGCAAGAAACTGGGCAGTGTTTACTTCTGAAAAATAGGTCCCACCAGAATTCTTCCAAAGACGGATGGAGAACTGCCTTGAATATTGCACAGTCTGTATGCAGAGTCAGCACCCAACGCAGGAATGTTGGAGAATCACTCTCAGTGGGATTTCAATGAGGAAGAAAGACCAAGTCCATTTACAGTTACCATCCTGTCATTTAGAGTTTTGCACACCTTCGCATCTTTGTTGTCCTTCAAAATTTATTACTTTAATTTCTCTTTCCCTGAAAGATAATTCCTGTCTATTTCCATTTGCCCAAATATCCTTTTCAGTACAGATTTACTCTAAATTTAGATCTCCGTTCCCACTGGGCAGACCCTTTTCTTCCCTGGTACTGTGTATGTTTATATGGAGCTATAGGTTCATGAGGGGACATGAATAATAGATTTCTAAAGGACAACAAAATGCTCAAAATGGAGATTAGAAACCTTGAGAGAGCTGTTTTAACACCAGAATATAAATCAGGTATATTTCAATTTAACACATGTAGGGAATTTATACTCTGTTTTTGTTTTAAATTCTGGTGTAGGACTAGCTGGTTAGTTGTTTTAATCTGAAAAAAAAAAGTTTATCTATGTATAGGTACATGTAAAATATACAGATTAAAAGGGGAGAAAGGTATTGGAAGTAATATGCATTACTCCTTCATAGGCAGACAACCTAATTAATTTCTCTGGGCTGCATACATGATGCAGAGATCATTATAGTGCTTCTTATTTTCTGGCCTATGGTGGAAGAAAATTAAAATTGTACAAACCTATAAATTGCATTGCTTTCCCCCTGTACCATCACAGCAAATTCTGGTGGTTATAAGCTGCTCACCTGAACCATTTAAATGGGGAACAGTGGCAAAGTCCATCATGGATTTGCAAATACACAAGGAGTGTCTGATTGCACCTTGACCTGATAGCACAGTGCAGACATCAACAAACTGATCATCAGTAGGAATGATTTACAATAGGGCTGAATTCTTGCCCCTTTGAAGAAGCTGATATGCTTGCCTAGGCCTACAGCCATACTGTTATCCTATACTTACTATACTGCCTTCTATTTCAAAAGATCTGTAAAAATTTTTCATACGAGCTGGTCACATGTTGTTGATTGACCATTCCTTGGGGGTTGAGCAGGTTTACAAATAAAAAGTAAATAGTCAGAGGCAAAAATTTTTACTAAACATAGGAAAAAATATTTTAACACAAGAATGCTGATGGCTCTTTAAAGATCACAAAAAGCCCCAAAACAGACAAATGTAGTGTGACTTTAATCCTTGCCTGGGAAAAGAATAAAAACACGTATCCAAGTAGCTGCATGCAACCAGGCTGGTATCAGAAAGACAGAAAGCTGACTCAGGAAACAAAGACTTGTCAATACCTTCACCCATCATACACAAATTTCAGCTCCTCTAATTATTATTTTTTTAAAACCTAAGTCTGACTTTAGATGCCTATTTCCTGACAAAAATTATTCATCTGCTGGAAGTTCTTGTTCCACTCTAAACAGAATCTGAACTCTGAGCATACCTCAAATATAAACACACAATTTCTTCATGTGTAAATTTGGGGATCTGAATCCCACCAACTACATGGAGATGAGGTACATTTTTAAATTTTAAGTAATTTTCTGATTTATGTATGTTTGGAATTGCACTTTAGAAATATTCTTACATCAGTATTTGGTGACCTGCTATAGGATCTGATGTATTCCCCGACATATTTCCTGTCTTCTTCAGATTTAATTAGGAACTAGGAGGTCTTAAAGAGTAATTTTGTAGCACGGTTCCCTGCTGAAGTCTCTGGGAATATTTACTAAAAAACCTGGCAAATATGCATTGCAGTGGCAGCAAAGCCAGGTTGTGCTCAGCACTGCACAAGCTTACAGTAAGATACATATCTGGCCTTGAAGAATATGTTACAATAAATAGGAAAACCTTTGGCTTTCCATGAAGGCTGAGGACTGTTACACCCCAGGGAGAAAAGCTCTGAGCTCCCTGGTAACATTTTATCCTTAAATATCCGGTCATTAACTCAATTAACTGTCGCTCATTAACTGGATTAACTGATTGACAGGAGAGTGTATCTTTGACAGAGCAGGCTCATGTGCCAGGAACACTAAGAGTCTCCCAGGTTAGTGAAAGAATTTTCCCTGGGTGATATTAGCAGGAATGACAAAGCTTTTCTGGAAAAAAATGGCGGGTGGTCCATTGAGGAATTTTCCCAAGATATTTCCCACCCTGACAGGGGATTTACAACGCTGGCCATGCCCTTAGTTTGCCCTGGTTTTTATTGGTGGCCCCGTGTACATTTTAACTCTTGTGGTTATAGGTGCTGAAGGTCTTTCCATTGTTGCGCTGTCTAGAGGAGTGATTTACGGCTTGTGCTCGGGGTGTGTGAGTGGATGTTGTGTGGGCAAGGGCTTGGCTTTGTTGCTGAATAACTCAGTGTTTGCATTAGGAGCCTTCCTGCCAAATCAGGCATCTTCAGGGTGGGTGTGCCGTGTCTGATGTGGGCTACGCCAATCCCCGGGGGAGAGACGGATCCACCAGAGTGTCTTAATTTAGGTAGGTCTTAGAATTTGATATAATTGCCTGTGACTGTAGGGGCCTGAACATGAAGGCATTCCCTTCTGGTGCTCAGGGAGATAATGATGACCTATGAATGGTGCTGTAGCTCTTTTTTACCCATTTCTTCCTCTGTTTGCTAAAGAATAAAACAATAGAGTGTGGAGTTTCAGCTCTCTCATGAGCTTAACCAATTACTGTTTTCCTTCAAGCTATATAAATTGTGTGCATTTAATATTTAGTTATCTCCAGACTGTTTACACTAATTTTCATTTATATAATGCATCTAGTAACAGAGGTAGAGTGCAGTTCTTTCTCTATTTCTCTTTTGAATGAAAGCCTTGAGGGAAGTCTACAGTTTTTGATCATCCTCCACTTTGATGTAAGCAAATGTTTAAGTTATGCTCTGGCAGAATGTCTGAGATCCGTATTCATGAATGATGCAGTATTTGTCCTCCTTCCTTAGTAGCTCTATTTATAGCCACAACTGTTTTTATTTTCCATGCAGTCATGAGGGAGAAGGTGAGAAGGAAGCAACCACAAGCCCTTTGTCTAAGCACAGTTAAGTTTGTTCTCATGCTTTGGTGTGTTTTATATTTCTCCTTACTGCATTTCATCCCTGTGTCTGTAGAATAAATAAAGGTCTTTTCCCAGCCCTGGACTCCAGGGACCCAAATCTCTAGTGCTCTGTGCTCACAGGACCATGTAGTCTGCAGTGATGTGGCTTCAAAGATCCACCAGAGGAAAACAATTAACCTATTTCTGTGTTCACCAAATCCAGAAGGTGACTGGTTGGAAGGGAGCACAGTGGGCTATCCAGTCCAAACCCCTGCTCAAACAGGGCCATCCCAGACCACATGGCACAGGACTGCACCTTGTCCAGATGGTTCTTGAACATCTCCAGTGAGGGAGACTCCACAACCTCTATGGGCAACCTGTTCCAGTGCTTGGTCACCTGCATAGCAAAGTTCTTCCTCATGTTCAAATGGAACTTTCTGTGCATCAGTTTCTGTGTCTTGTCTTATTGCTTGTCACCACTGGCTCCATTCTCCTGGCACTCTCATTCAGATACTTATATGCATTAGTGGGGTCTCCTCCAAATTGTCTCATCTTGAGACCGAACAGGCCAAATTTCCTCAGTCTTTCCTCTGAAGAGAGATGCTCCAGTCCCCCAGTCATCCTCATTCCCCTCCAGTGGACACATTCCAGGAGCTCCATTGTCTCTCTTGTACTGAGGAGCTCAGAACTGGACACAGCTCTCCAGATGCACCTCCCAGGGCTGAGTGCAGGAGCAGGATCACCTCTCCCACCCTGGTGGCAATGCTTTTCTTAAGGCACCCGAGGACACCATTGGCCTTCTTGGCCACCAGGACACACTGCTGGCTCATGGACAGCTTTGTGGCCACCAGGACCCCCTGTCCTTCTCTGCAGAGCTGCTATCCAGCAGGTCAGCCCCCAGCCTGTGCTGATGTGTGGGGTTGTTCTTCCCCAGGTGCAGCTCCCTGCATTTGCCTTTGCTGAATTTCAGAAGGTTCCTCTCTGCCCCTCTCTCCAACCTGTCAAGGCCCTTCTGAAGGGTTGCACAGCACTCTGGGGTGTTGGCCACTCCTCCCAGCTTTGTGTCAGCAGTGAACTTGCTGCAGAGGCATCTGCCCCTTCATCCACATAATTGATGGATGAGTTATACAATAGTGGACTCAGTATAGAACCTTAAGTTCCGTTAGAGTACTTTCCTCTGACCTGATCACTGCTTCTAGTTTCGCTAAGGTGTAAATTCAAACCAGCCTCCATCTATACACAGAAGAGACCAAATCACTCTAGACACAGAAGAGACCAAATCACAAAATCTGTTGGTTCAGGGTTTTTTTTACAAGCATGCGGAGTTTTTTTTTCCATTTGTTTGCTTGCTTGCTTGCTTTTTTCCCTTTCAGAGTTGCTCTTTGTCCTGTGAGACAGCAACGCAAGGCTGTGTTTGGATCAGAATGGTTGGCTGTGTTAAGGGCTGGGATGTTGTGATAAGGTTGTGCAGGGTGCTAGGAATGGACAGTCATTCTCCAGCAGAGGATGTGCAGCTCTGAGCTGCAGCAGGCTAGAAGGAAAAGAAGCCAGATTTCTTCCAAAGGACACGTCTTCAGTGCATTGTTTTTCCAGCATTTCATGGAAAAGTTTGGGTTGGAATGGACCTGAATCACCCAGTTTCAACTTCCATTTGATGGCAAAGCTTTCATTTACCTCACAATGGGAAGGAAAACTATCCATGCCTGGCAGAAACCATAAAATACAGTAGGATACTGGTAGGGAATTAGTGTAAATGCACCTGAGTCTTTTGTCAAATGAAATCCCTGCTTTTCCATAAGTTTCTGTGATTCAGGACTACTATAAATGTCAGTACTGATAGTATATTGAACCCTAGGAGTCTGGGATCTGACCAGGAAGTACCTTTAGAAAGAGTAATAAATAATAGCAAGAAGGGTTGTGCTCAGTTCACACTCAACAGTCAGTTCCCCTAATCAAGGCAGAAGAATTCGTGGCAGAGGAATTGGATACATCCACAACACAACCTATTCTTTAGGATGAGAACAGAAAAAAAGTAGGCTCAGAACACAGACAGTGCTTTTAGAGGCACAATAGCAAGATCCAAGAAAATGTGACAGTGAGAGGCTTGATTAAAAACAAATGACTCAGAAATGAAAGTTAGAGAAGAACCCAACAATTGATTTCTTTGTAACAGAACACTACAGAGTTTGCTTTGATAGGATTTTAGAATCATAGAATTCTAGGATGATTTGGATTAGAAGGAACCATAAAGACCATCTAGTTCCAACTCCACTGCCATGGGCAGGGACACCTGCCACTAGACCAGGTTACCCAAAGCCCCATCCAGCCTGGCCTTGAAAACTTCCAGGACACTGTCTTTTTCTTCTGCTTGATTCTGTGAGGGATCAGATCTGTGCCTGGAGTTTGTAAGTGGGTTTGTTTTCCAACTGCTTTGTATTTCACCATTTTTCCTGCTTTTTGCTTTGGGAATCTGAGTTTCACTAAGGCCAGTGCTCAGATCAGACTCTGTGGCCAAGAAAACAGTATTTCAGATGGATGGAGAAAGCCTCAGTGTCTCACAAAGCTTGATGTTTCATAGCTAATTTTAAAGAACCCTCAGTGGAGATTCAGCTGCTAAAAAGATATTTTGCAGTCTCCCATTTAAGAAGTTTGCTCCACTAAAAGGAAGGACACATTTCCTGAGCACATTGCATTCTAACTCTTCTCTTTGTTGGTTGTGTTTTAGTACTCTGCATGGTAGTTTGACATTTGAAATCTCACAGTTATGACATTTCTAAATACAAACTTACAGTCTTATGTACTGTTTCCTAAACTTTTAAAAGTTGCCCTTCACCAAGTTGGGCGGAAGTGTCAATCTGCTGGAGGGCAGGAAGACTCTGCAGAGGGACCTGGACAGGCTGCATTGATGGGTCGAGACCAGTGATATGAGGTTTAAATAGACCAAGTTCCAGGTCTTGAACTTGGATCACAATAACCTCAGGCAGCATCACAGACTTGGGGCAGAGTGCTTGGAAAGTGTCTCAGAGGAAAAGAACCTGAGAGTGCTGGTCAACACTGTCATGTGCCCAGGAGGCCAAGAAGACCAATGGCATCCTGGCCTGTATCAGAAATAGGGTGTCCAGCAGGACAGGGAAGAGATTGTCCCTCTGTACTTGGCACTGGTGAGGCCACATCTCGAGTTCTGTGTCCAGTTCCAGACCCCTCAGTTTAGGAAGGACATTGAGGTGCTGGAGTGGGTTCAGAGAAGGGCAGTGAAGCTGATGAAGGGTCTAGAGGGTAAGTCCTATAAGGAGAGGGTGAGGGACTTGGGGTTGTTTACCTGGCAAAAAGGAGGCTCAGGGGTGGCCTCATCACTCTATAACACTACCTGACAGGAGGTTGTAGCCAGGTGGAGGTCGATCTCTTCTCCCAGGCAACTACAGATGGGATGAGAGGACATCATTTAAGCTGTGCCAGGGGAGGTTTAGGTTGGACATCAGGAAAAATTTCTTCACAGAAGGGGCAATTAAACATTGGAATGGGCTGCCCAGAGAGTCGGTGGAGTCGCCATCCCTGGAGGTGTTTAAGCAAAGATGGTATGCGGCACTCAGTTCCATGGTCTATTGACATAGTTGTGTCCGGTCATAGGGACTCAATGATCTCAGAGGTCTTCTCTAACCTACTTGAATCTGTTATTCATTAAAATGGAACCTCTGTTACAATGTTTTGAGACTGATTCTTGACTCTAGTCTCTCTGGATTCTTTGCCTACTTTTTAAAAAAAAAATTATTGTTAATTTTTTTTATATTTTTACCTTGCTTTTTATGCTGTTCTTCAAACTTGGGAAAGTTCTTGTCCACTTCATTATTGGTAGTTGGATGTAGTTTAAGCAGACTATTCCTGTGCCAGTAAGCAGAAATTATAATGTCATTTATATAACATGCACTATTAAATACTGGCAAATGCAGCTTTTTGATGTTACCCATTTGCTATTGACTTGTCCTAGGTCAAATATCAGGGCAGTAGCGGAATGCAGTAGGTCATTCACCTGGGTGTCCCTGTCTCTGAAACCCTTTCCCAAAGCTCTGGCTGGACAAGCTAAGTCAGATAACAAAAGAATATATAAAAGCACACAGTGACTGTAGAGTCAGGGAAAGGATTTAAATAGGGCCTTTTTAAGGAAGAACTGATGACAGACTACTACAGTAAGGAAAGAATAGAGGCAGAGCTCAAGAAGGACACAGAAGCAGATCTTAGGTTTCGAAAGGGAGTTGTTACTTTACAAAAGACTGGTGTTGTTTATGATAGTGAATTGCTTCTATACGTAAAGAAATACCACAAAGAAGTCAGGGGACTTGCTATTTAAGATGCTGTACAGTGAGCAAGCCCAGTGGACAGCACGAAGATCCGACCTTTGTTTTCCATTCCTTCTTTTCTCTTCCCAAAGGCAATACTGATGAATGCTGATCAAGAAATAATAGAGAGCAGAAGCCAAAAGGCACAGGCTTCCCAGCAAGCATTTGAGTCTTGACCACCTCTGAGATTTGTCTTGCCACGTTGCAGATCTGTGAGAGTCAACAGCTGTGTTTTCCCTCCCCTTGTCCTTGTAAAAAAATAAAATACAATAAGAAAAATGAACAGAGGGAAGAAACCATGTGGGGAGAGAAAAGGAGAACATTACATGGGCACTAGAGACATCAAGGCTGTCTACATCTGTGAAACACAGTTCTCTAAGCCTCGTGATTATAGCTGCAACATCATGAGTGTACTCAACAGGGTTCTACTTGAGTTTCAGTTAATATAATTTTAGAAGCACTTTAAACTGCTGAAACCCATTGGAAATAATTCTGAAGGAACCCAGTGGACTGATTTTTCTTCCACCAGCTTCCACTTAAAAAATAATATACACAAACATCCTATAATAGGAGGCTAGATCCTGTTTCCATTTACACGTGTGGAATGAATGGCACATGATTCCATGACTAAATTACATTAAATATTCAAGAATGTCATTCAAAGAACTAAATAGCAAAAGAGGTTTGATTTTTTAAATTTTTTCTCATACATATTTGGATTTTTTACTTAGTGTCTCATTGCCATAAAATGCAATGATGAAAGCCACATGAACACCAGATGAAATTATTTATATTAACAGCCTTCCCAAAAAAGCAAAATTTAGCTGCATAAACAGAGGTCGAATGCAAAAGGGAATGAGGGTGCTCAATGTACTTTGTTTTCCAAATAGGCTCCTAAGAAATCACCTATCTCTAATTCTTCTATTCATTTCCATGTCTTAGCAGTAATACCTGATGGTAATACAATACGGAAGAGAGATGATACTTTGTTAATGTTTTGAAGAAGGCACAGGGGGTTATAGTTTATTATTGTATCAAATTTTGCTAGACTCGTGTAAAGTGTGCGGCTCTTTCATTTACTTCACATTAGCTGAATAAATTGCCACTCTCTACCGTTTAATCAACTGCTATGGATCACAACATCAAGTTAGAAATAAATGAAGGTGGATTAATGAAATAGTCAAGGAACATGTCCAAACACTCAGCTGGTGATTTCTCTTTTTACTGGTTTTCTTTCTATATTGTTGAAAGAGCAGTGCTATACTATTGGACTTCCCTGTAAAATATCATCAAATTTTTTTTTGCCACTTTCTCCTGCGTTCATTTATTTCTGTAAAATTAAGTAAAAATCTATCAAATGGGAATTGTGGATAATGGCTTTCTATTTGCATTTGCTGTCACCAGCTACATGGCTTTGGTCTTTTCCCTGCCCTTCCTCTCCTGGATAGCTCCCTCCCAGCCCTTTCCAATGACCAGAGACATCTCAAATACACAATGAAACTAGTTTGATCATCAAACTGACCTTTGTTGTCCTCTCTTTTTATCAGTTTAAAGGGAAAACTCTCTTACATCCTTCAAATGCACTCCAGGCCTTCTCAGCAGCATGTTGGTGAGCCTGTCAAGGGGTGTCTTTTATTGTTCCCACAAATCAGCTCGTGTAAGGTTTCCATGCCACATCTCAGTTTTGTGTACACAGCATGCTTTCCATATGCAAACTCCATCTGTAGCATCATCACTTAACTGGAAAGGGTTGTGAATCTTTCTACTAACTCATGTGCATCTAAGGAATTTTGTTTTTAATTCATGTATAAGAGGTATATACATCTGATGCAGAACAGGGCTTGTCTGTGACTGTCTCCAACCTGCCGCAAGAGCTTTCATGCAGTTGCAGAACCACTTTGAATATTGGATTCTGCATCCTTCTCCAGGAGACACAATATATAGTAATGATAATTTAAAATAATATCTTATTATACAGCAAATCATTACCAGATATGAGCAATTGATTGCATCCCGTTCTAGCAGAGCATATGTAATAAAAGCACAAAACAGAATATAAGGATCTGATTTTCAATACTGTGTCCATTTCACTCAGACCATCAGTGGAAGGATTGTTAGCACGGATGTAGTCCAGAGATGCTTAGAGATTAAACACTTCAAAAGATAGATGATAAACAAGATAAATTTTCCCCTATTTTTGGTAAATATTTCAGCAGATTACATCCTTTGGTTATCTGGATAACTTATCATAGAATAACAGAATTGTCTTAGTTGGAATGGACCTTAAAGATCATCCAGTTCCAACCCCCCTGCCATGGGCAGGGACACCTTCCACTAGACCAGATTGCTCAAAGCCTCATCCAACCTGGCCTTGAACACTGCCAGGGATGGAGCATCCATAGCCTCTCTGGGCAAACTGTGCCAGTGCCTCACCTCCCTCTTGGGAAGGAATTTCTAATAGCTAATCTAAACCTACCATCTTTCAGTCTGAAGCCATTCCCCCTTGTCCTATCACTACATGCACTGTCAAAAGTCCCTCTAAAGCTCCCTTGTAGCTCCTTTGGGTACTGAAAGGGGCTCTGACATCTCCCTGAAGCCTTCTCTTCTTCAGCCTGAACAATCCAATTTTTCTCAGCCTGTCATTGCAAGAGATGTGCTCCAGCCCTCTGATTATCTTTGTGGCCCAAAGTTGTCTCAGAGCAGGGTTTATTTTAATGAAAGTACTTGCAGCTGTGCAACACTGAAATCCACATGAAGATGGAGTCCACAGAGTATCAGTTGAAGAATAAAACTACCCTAATTTTTCCTGACCAACGATTGTAAAAAAACTAAATAAAATTACCAACCAAGAGTAAATGTCTTCTCTTGCTAGGCTGGGAATAGTGTTACAACAAATTTACACTCCCATAAATGAGATCAAATTTGGCCCTTCTTAATTAATCCTGGGTCATAGTGAGACTTCACAATTCTTTACTCTGAAAAGCTTGAAATAACTTCAAAGAACGTATTTTAATTGACAAGTGTATTCCCTGCCAGAGAAGGGTATAACAAGAAAAGGGAATGAACACCCAGCTGCGCTCTAGAGGAAATTTAAGGCACAGATGTACTGTACATCAGATAAAGTCTGCATTGCTGTTCACAAATGTGGTATTTCATTGTCTCCACTAATGCTAAGCAGTGCACATCTGTCAATTAAATGCCTCTCCATTCTGGTGTCCTCTCAGTAGCAGTAGGTCTGTTCACCCTGACTCGTGGTTACTATTGAATTAGTGCAGTTAGAGTTGCACATCTTCAGAGTCAGCAGAGTATTTGCTTCATCCCTGAGGCTGCCGCAAAGCTGGAACAAGCTGACGGTTTCCAGATCTCCAATGTGTGTGCCTCACAAAAGCAAGAACACCAGGATATTTTGAAGCTTAGTGATGTTACTGGTGGCCCTGGCTCTCCTCTCCGTCAAAGCTGCGATGAGAAATGTCTCCTGCCCTCAGTCAAGCTGTCAACCCAACCACCCACCTGGGCTGCCTTCCAACAGCTGTTGAGATAACTTGAGGATTACTAAGGGCCCATTACAAACTGCTGGGAATTACCATTGAGTAAGAAATCTAGACCACTCTCCATCCAAGTCACAAGCAGATGTTTGGGTCCGGGAGAGACTTGTACAGCAGTTCTGCAGTTTCAGAGGTTTTCCTTACAGAGAATCGATCTCGCAGTGCTGAGGTTATGAATTCAGACTTGCTTTGGGTGAGTGAAGCCTTCTGGTTGTATGGAGGGTACCTCCGCATTGTGGTATGGGTATGGATCTCCACTAATTGGAAACAGTTTGTTTTCTTTTTCCATTAAAATTCTGGGTGGTGCCAAAGTGGTTAGGGGCTTGGTCCGCATATCCCTGGTTTGGGCTACTGAGAAAAAGAGACAGGCTTTTGCATTGGCACAGATTTATCTGGCTCCACTGTGAATGATACAGTATAGTAAACCTAAGAAGTGGAAGAGAATCTACCAGGCTATTGCATCCCCAGTCCAACATAAGACTGCTCATTTTTATACAACATTCTGTTTCTGTAGTGCTTTGAGGAGTCACAGAATCATAGAATGG
>VYZT01055118.1:70554-128462 GCA_013400735.1 Pomatostomus ruficeps | reverse complement strand
TTTTTCTTTCCTTCTGCTTTGCTCTGAGGGAGCTGCTGATGCTCCAGTCTTTGACTGGGTGACCCTTGGGGACTTCTGCCCCTCACGGTGTGGTGCTGGCAGCCCAACACCAGAGAACACATCATGGGGCACTGCAAGGAGTGCAATTTGTCTGAGTGCTGAGGCAAAAAATGGGCTCTGCACGCTTACCTTGCAAAAACCCCTCTTCTGTGGCCCCCAGCAGTGCTGGGGTGTCCAGAGCCCTGCTGCTGGGTTGGGTGTTCTCTCCGTGATGTCTCTCATGTCTGTGGAGGATGAAGGGTGAATAATGAAAGGCTGAAAAAAACCTCTTTTAAGCTATTTCCTCAGAAATTCCAGGGACTGCAGTTAGCAGGGGAGAGGTGTGGGGTTGTGAGGGAGCTGCAGGTTTGGAGATGTTCCCAAGCCCTGTTTCAGGGAGTTGGGTGGATGGACAAAGCTCCAGCCTCACTCCAAGAGTGCTGGGCCAGAATTCAGTGCTCTGAACTGATTCCTTTAATCATCTCTTCAGTGCTTTCTGTAAAAAATGAAATATCCTGGTTCTACTTGTGCCTTTTAAAGTAAAGCTTTATATTTTTTTAACTAAAAACATTAATGATGAATGAATAATGTACAATCCAAAATAGTGTTGAATTTAGAATGAGAAAGGGTTTGGGGCTTCCAGGCATCATTAAAATGAGAGTTATGTTACAACAGCACAACCTTCTCTCTGCTGAGTACAAGGTTTCACATTTGGTCAAGGTCTGGTTCAACTGGCTGAAGATTTGAATTTTTAAATTCATGAACAGACCTTTTAAGATTAAAAATAGAAGCCTGTGTGCTTGTTGTTCCTTGGCTGTACACACTCTTGCTCTTTTGGCAGGTAGTGACACCACCATCCGATCTTACGTGAGAAAGAACAAAACTATTAACTTTAAACTTAACTAATGACAAAAATAACATTATTTTTCTTCTTTGCTATCTGCAGCAGAGGAACATTATCAAAGCACTACCTAAGGTTGTTATTTATTTTTAAAGACTTTTTAGGCTTTTATGAAAACAGTGATCACATTTATAGACATTGAGCCTCGGTGAATATAAGTGTGGATACAAGAGAATATCATTATTTTAACATTTTGCAGCAGTAGTCTCAGATGCTGTGTAAACCGCAGCGTGACCGTCCCACCCGAGCAGCCGTGGCTCGGTGTCCTGCTCTGCGGGAGGGATCCCCAAGGCTGGGGTGGATGAGATGAGCCCTGAGGTCCCTCCTGAGCCAATCCCTGCTGTGATTCTGTGCTGCAGGTGCCAGAGTTTGGAGCAGGGGCCGGACGCCGGCGAGGAGCTGCCGGACGCGGGGCCGGCGGCGCGGCCGGAGCCGGACGCTCCCCGGAGCGCGGAGCCCGCGCTGCCCTCGCTGTGCCTCAAGCAGGTGTTCCCCAAGTACGCCAAGCAGTTCAACTACCTGCGCCTGGTGGACAGGGTGGCCGCCCTGTTCATCCGCTTCCTCGGGGTCAAAGGCACCACGAAGCTGGGCCCGACGGGATTCCGCACCTTCATCAGGTCAGTTGGGTAACGGGCCCCGTTAGTGGTGCACGCTCAGCCTGCAGGTTTTGTAACGCCTTCCACCGTGCAGCCAGAGCCTGCTCTGTTCCAAAATAGATTTTCATCGTTCCAAGCTCCTGCAATGCCTGACCCGTGAGTCTGTGTCTGGCAGGAAGTCGGGTCTTTGTTTGACAGCAGATCAGCGATACTTCGGCGGATACAATTTGCCGTCTTCGCCAACATGTCACGTTCCCAGTAAATGGTGGAAATGCCATTGTGAGGAAGTGACAGCTGAAATTGGGTCACTTGATGTGATTCTGCCGGCTGTGGGGGCACCGCCGGCCGCCCCAGGCTGCAGGAGGGATTCCCAAATGCCAGTTCCTGATGCACTGAGCGGGGAGGATTTGCATTGTGAAATTGCACCTTGCAATGTCAAAGAACTCAATTTATTTTTTCACATACTTTTTGTTTAGGTGGGGTTTTTTTCATTGTTTTTTACGGCTGTATCTGTTCTAGTCATGGTACAAATACCTCATTTTCTGTCTTTCATTGACTATGACAAAAGAAATGAGCAGCAGCAGCAGATGTACTCTTAAAACACAGATCCTGTTTCTATGCAGATGCATTTAGCATTCAGGAATGAATATAAAACAACTCGGTTTATACAAATTACGATATGCAGAGAATGTCTGAAGGCATCTGCTCTATCCACAGACCAGCACAGGATTGCATCCAGTTCTGGATTTTTTGCAGTTTAATCCAGCCTTATTTTGGCACTTGTCAGAGGAACACAGAATAAATGCCAACATTTTCTTTTAGGAATATTCAGATAAATTGCCATATCTCAGTGAAATAGTATTTGCAGTTTCTTAATGCGTGTTGAATTAAACTTTTTAATACTGGCAGATATTTTGTTTATTTTCTCCCAGAGGATCCATACCAGCTATAAGGCCCTTTTTTGAAGAGCTGTCATTGCTGCTCATTTCAGAAGGAAGGTCAGCTTTCTGTGTGTTGTATCACTTTTCAGGAATAAAATGGTACACGAGTGGGATTTGTGTGTGGGCAAGTGCTTGCAAAGACCCAAATTCTGGCTCATCAAAATCTGTTCTCCTTTAATATTTTCTTCATTCTAAAAAATAACTAAAAGGGAAACACTGACTGTGTTTCGAGTCCTTGTTTGGATGCTGCCTGAGAATTTTTGGGCTATCTAGGTGAGGCCTTATTCTGTTTTAAGGAGGCTCTGCTGAGGTTAGTAAAGAGTGAGATTCATTTCAATTATCTGGGTTCAGGATGGGGATTTTTTGGGTTTTTTTGTTTCTTTTCTGGCGAGAAGTTTTGGCCAGCTCCTTGGCACGGGCAGTGGTTGCAGCCAGGCTGCCAGACATCTGGAAATGCTGGCCACAGGGCCGGTTCTCACACGCTGATCAACGCCGCACTGCAGACTCGGACCACACAAGAGCCACAGCCGCACACCCCGCAGCATCCAGGGCTGCTCTCCACGCAGTGCTCCCTACCAGAGGGGAAATCCCGTGGTGCTCAGGTGTGGAGCAGTCAGGCTGTGCCTGAAAGCTTCCTCCAGCCTTTTCCAAACAGGATCGGTGAGACAAATAAAAGGGTATTTCTGTGTGCAAACTCTGCCTCACGCAGGCAGCCTGTGCAGATCTGTGGTGGGTTTTGCAGTGCACCAGTTAATTCCATTCTCTTACAGCCTCAGTGTGCCGGCAATAGCCTGGGAGAAAGCTCTGTGTAACACTCAGGTCATGTTTTTAATTGAAATATTCTGGGTTTGGGCCTGTTCCGTTCAGATAGGAGCACTCAATGAACGCTGGTCTGTTTGCTCTTTGCTGTGTTTTATTTGAGCACGTTACACTGGGTCTGCACACGACATGAGTAAAACTTCCCTCCCGCAAGTTGCCCTTGCAGAGTTTTTCCTAACTCCTTTGTTTTGTTTCTTTTTAACAGAAACTGCAAACTGAGTAACAGCAATTTTTCAATGGCTGCTGTAGATATCCTGTATATCGATATCACAAGGAGGTGGAACAGCATGGGCATCGACCACAAGGAATCAGGTAACCCAGGTTTGTATTCAAAAACTATGAATTCTGACTTTTGGGGTTATTTTATTTCAATTTTAGTAGCTCAAACATTTGATAGAAATGGGAACAAGCCATGTACACCTGAGGCACACACACACATGACCAATTCTTCTGGTTAGTGCTGTGGCAGTTGCCCTGCTTTAGGTACGTGAGGGTCACCTCAGTTTCACAGCTGTCTAAAATTTGAGTATTTGCATTTATCATTTCAGGGTGGGTATAAATCCATTTATGTGGTTGGCTGATAGAATTTCACCAGGAAAAATAACAGCCATGCAACTGAATCTTCAGGCTTTCAAAATAAGACATTTGTGGATGGTGTCAATGCACCAGACAGGTTTTGGGTGTTAAAACACAAAATACCCACCTGTTTCTGTTGGCTTTGTTTGGCCCACTCCCAGCTGTAACCAAGACAGGCACATTCTGTTGTTCTAAAACAGCTTCTAACTTTCTTCATAATGTGCTTCACATGAGTGTCACTTCTGGGGAGAAAGTGTGTGTGCTACCAGAGGTGCTTTCCCTGCCTGCAGCTCACCGTGACTGATAAAATAATTTACTGAGCTGGCAGCTGCTGCTTTCAGATAACTCAACAATTCCTTTGCAAGCTGTTTTACAGCCAAGATCGTAAATGACCCCAGCTGCAGCCTTGGTTGAGAGAAATTATACTTCAGAATGTAATTGTCATATTTTGAAAAGGTGCCTTTCCTACAGCATCAATAAGCCAACACAGTTAAAAACCCCAAACCTTTCAATATCTCGTCCTAAAATAATCTTCTTAAGTGTATGTTCAAACTGGGAGAGCCGGTTAAAGCACAAAGCAGCTCTAACTGTGCTTTGTGGCTGGCACTCTGCACAACCAATTGGGGTCTGGCTTCTTAATTAAGAGTTTGAGTAGGTATTACTTGAAGGTTTTAAATACAATAATTAGTGTTAATACCCAGCTCCTCTTCCCCTTGGCTCCGGTAATGTGCAGTTGGTGCGATGCGATCGAACAGCACCTGGAGAGTCTCTGCTGCAGCATGTGGCTTCTGCAGGGGGCTTTTGTGTGGCAAGGGGCAGAGCAGTTGCATTATAGCAGAGACATTTTTTTGGCACCGCACACTTCAGCTGTTTGTTTTCCATTCAGTTGAAACAGCTACTGTGGAGTTGCTGGGTATGACTGGAAAAATGGCCTCTTCACCTTCCAAAGGGTTTGTGCCTGGTACAGGCTGTGCAGGAGGGAAGCAGCGCTTCAAATAAACTCACATCTTGCTAAGGTGATACTTGGTAATGGGGTTGCCTTCAGAGTGCTGCAGACTGAAATAACACACTGGTGTGAACTTCTGGGTCTGTCTCTAAAAATACAGGGTTGAAAAGACTCCATTCGGTTGCCGACATAAACTTGTTTTTCTCTCCAGCTGGATTGTTTTCCTCCATGCTCAGTATGTTACTGTGTGTCTCATTTCATTTCAACTTAATAATTTTGGTAGCAGAAATCAAGGCTAATACTACACCAATTTAATGGTGCAATATCCTAAAATGGGTTCTCGCTGTACCACTTTGCCTGTGGATTCCAGGCTGAGCTCTGCAAAGCCAGGAGCTGCCTCAGTGCTGGAGAATGTCACCCATCTGTAACCCAGCCTGGCCTTACCCTGCCCCAAAACACCCCATGAGCGTGACACACAAATAAAACCTTGGCTTTCGGTCTTTGAAGGACAGACCATTCCTTCTCTTTCTGAGCATTCCAGATGGCTGCCATTTAAATGAAAAGATGTGAACCAGCACGATGGTTTGTGTTCACACCCATCACACACACATTCGGCCCAGGGTTTGCGTTATCCCAGCGGAACGCGGGCTGCTGGAACTGCCGCGCTCCCCATCTCCTGCGAGCCCCTTTTCCTTGCAGGGATGTGCCTGCAGGCCTTTGTGGAAGCTTTCTTCTGCCTGGCCCAGAAGAAGTACAAGTCGCTGCCGCTGCACGAGCAGGTGGCGTCGCTGATCGAGCTGTGCGAGTGTCGCCTGGCCGCCGTGCACGGGAAGCGGCTGCTCTGGGGCTGCGGCCTCGCCGAGCGCCGCGGGGCCCTGCCGGCCAGGGGGACCGTGCCCGGCAGCGGCTGCACCAGCCCTCCTCAGCCCCACGGCCACCAGGTGTTCCGATTACAGAAATCGTCGCAGTTAAGGGCGCTGATGTGCCGGGACAGGACTGGGAGTTAATCCTCAGGTAGGTACGTGTGCTGCTGGAGGAGAGACAGGCACTGGAATCCCTTCCTCTGAGAGTGACAGCTGTTTATTTCAGCTGTATTTTTTATTTATGCTTTTCAAAAAGTCTGCTGCAACCTCCCGTTTCCAAATACTGACCCTGGCAATGGCTGTTTCTTCACCTCTCTGTGGGATTTACGGTGCACATCCCGTGGCAAACTGTGCGTTCATCCCGAGCGCGTGGGAGAGAAGGACCAAAACACAGGGGATGATACCAGCATGGTGGGATTGGCTGCACTGGCTGAGAGGCACACTCGTGTCAAAGGAATTACATCTTTGTGTGCACAGGATGCGTCACAGAAACAGAGGAAAGAGCGGCACTCACAAATACCAGGCTGGAAAACTGAAACCTGGAATTACACTTGTCAGACTTCAGGCATTGACCCTCTTCTTTCCATGGCTTGGACTGTACATGTTGGAATCGATACAGATTTGGTCAATGTCTGTGTACTTATTTTTTAAAGTCAGTCTTAAAACACTGAAATGCTATTTTGGCTTCTACTTCTTTGTACATGTCTTTGCCATGACAAGTACTGTTAGTTTTTTAAAGCAAAACTAAAACTGTTTATCCTTTTACTTCCACAGAACAAATAAGCTCACACTTATTCACAGGAAAAAAAATTTACTTTCTTAAAGTCAAATTTGGTGAATCAAGTGGTGGTTTTGTCTTCAGGGATTCAGCACTGCTTCTGCAGAAAGCTGTACAGTGTAAAGGCCTAAGAGGTCATTTAAATTCCAATCCTGTCACGGACTTTAGCCTAAACTGTATTCTAGGTTTGCTTATTTTTTGTCTTTTGCATGTTTGTTACCCTATTGGGACCTGCAGTAACATCTAGAGGAGATCTTTTTTGTGTCTTTGCACATCTTCTTTGTTTTTCCCTTAAATAACAGCGTAACTGTACGGATTAGATCTAAGGATGTTGTGTCATAGCTGCTGGAGTTGTACAGAGGAGTCTTATTTTTCAGGAAATTAAGCACAACTTCCATGATCCCACACTTCTTGTGGGAGCTAAGCAGAACATGAGACTGGCTGGAAGGACAGGAATAACTTGGAACTTCAGGGCTGTTGAGTGAAATTCTTTGTGCTCTCCTATTTTATTACAGTAATGAACGGCTACATCTGAGCTTGATTTTCCTCCTTTGTTCTGCTCTTTAATATTAATGACTTGGCTTATGTTTTAGTGTCCTCCATGCTATCAGAAATGGCAGAGCCGTGAGATGGGCATGGAGCTTTGGGTTGGAGAACATTCCCTGAGCTCTGTGTCACAGTGTTGTGGTGGCTGGTGCCCCAGAAACGCGCTGCGTCAGTGAGGAGGGGGTCCTCCTGTTCCTTGTCAGGGACTGAATGCACGCACGGCATCGAGTGAGTTTTCACTTCAGGGAATGTTTATAGAGTTTCTCTCCCGATTTCAGTTTTAAGCAGCATTTGTTTTTCCCAAGTGGCAATAGCAGCATGGCAATGCAATGCAGGAGTCAGGCTGAGCCCACACAAAACTCGTCCCCAGCATGTGTTAATCTCAGATGTGGGCATCCCTTCTCCTAATCTTTTTCTGTAACACAAATAAAATAGTAGTAGATGATCTTTTTTAGTTCAACGGCCAGACTCTTTGAAATTTTATGTATTGTACCTCAGAGGACAATTGTAGACTAACTAATGCCACTGCCCTCAGCCGTGTTCAAATTTCATAAAGATTATTGCAGGATGAAGATAAAATGCCAAACTCCCAAGGTCTGGCACCTGTCAGAACAAATGAAGCTGAAAGGGTCATTTTTTTCACACTTTCATTGTAATATATTTGAAGACATTCACAAGTTGAAAAATGGTTACTTCTCCTTTTGTGACATCTGACATTTGTCTTGCGATTGGCAGTGTGTTACTGGAAAATAGCTTACAGTTCCTCTCATCTCGTGATTGATGTCCTGTAAAGACAGAGTTACAGAGGAGTCGGATTTGAAATGCTATGACTGCGAATGCCTTTCCTTGCACCTTTGAAGTAGTACGACGTGAGGCCTAAAATATCCTGGTTTTGCTATTGTATAACTTACCGTGGTATCAGTGGAATAGATTAACTATTGTATATTGAACACTGATAAGATCTCTCTCTCTATGGGAGACCTTTATACTCTGTGGATCTAATAGAGGTTTTTATAGCTCATGCATCCACAGGCTGATGCTGCACGCCCTATTCATCTCCCACTTCAAATATGAAGGGTCCCTTGTAGAATAGTCAAAATATTCAATTATCTGCCTCTAGTAATCCAGTGTTCATGTATTTGTATAATTGGAAAATTGAATGCCATATTATTCTCGGAAGGCGGGGAGGGAATAAACCAGGAATGTACTTTAGAGATTTAATGGCAGTCACATTTCTCTTCGCTCCTGTCTAATTCAATTTCCTCTGAATATTATTTAGCATCCAATTTCATAGAGCCTTTAAGTTACCAGTCTGTGCCCATGCAAATGACCAGAGCCACTTTATCCAGGATATGAATGCTAATGCACTGATAATCTGCTAATCCTGAGGTACCTCTCTAGCTGAAGAAACAATACAGGAAGGTAGCAGGCGTCGGGGTTTTAATAGCACTTTTGTATGTATTCTCTTCAGAGAATAGCACAGCACTGCACTCACGATTCTATTTATGACATATACGACATGAATATTGTACACCAGTGAAATCTTCCTTGTTATCAGACACACCGGGTCTGGTATTCCACTCTGGGTAGAAATCAGAATAAAACAACATCTAACAAAAATTCGAGGTGAGTCCAGAATGTCACCCCTCTCCCTTGCAGGCGTGTGTGCCCCTGAGATTCCGAGTTCCATTTGGGTTCGTTCTCTGCCCCGGGCTGTTGCAGGTAAGTGCCTGAGCCGCCCGGGGCTGTGTCCGGCACCGCCGAACGTTCTGGAACGCCGGACACGCCCCGTGCGAATCCCCTCACCTGCCGCGCACCTGCGGCCGCTTCCTTCAAAGGCAGGGAGAGGGCGGAGCCCGCTAATTGCACCGTTAATGAGCGGCTGGGACACCTGTACCCGCCTGGCCTCCCCGCGCGCCGGGAGGAGTCTCCTGGTTACGGGCCCGGCCCTCAGGAGGTCGCGGCGGCCCTGCGGGGAGGTGACGGCGTTTGGGACCCCGGTGACAGGAGGGACCTCGCCCGCTGCAGCCCGAGCCTGGCGGGGTAGGCGGCTTTTTCTTGTGCGGGGTGCTCGGGTCGGGCGGCGACTGTGGGGCTGCCGGGGCGGGGCTCCTGCGCCGCTGTGTGCGGGAGCCCTGAGGGCCGGGCCGGGCTGTGGGACGCTGAGGGCCGGGCAGCCCCGCCCCGCTCTGCTCAGCCCTTCTGCGGGGACGCGATGGGCTCCAGCGTCTGGGAGGAGGAGAACCGTGGGGGGACTCCTCGGGCAGGTCCTCCCGATGGAGCCCCGTGGGCTTCCCGCAGAGCCCCGCGCAGGAAAATGTCCCCGGGCGGATCCCGGGCGCGGGCAGAGCGCGGCGCTTCCAGAACCTTCCTGGCGGCCGGGGCCGTGAGGGAGCCGAGGGCGCCGTGAGGGAGCCGAGGGCGCCGTGAGGGAGGGAAGGGGCGCCCCGGGCCGTGTGGGGGATTCTCATCCCACTCCTGCCATGGCCGGGACACCTCCACTGTCCCAGGCTGCTCCAAGCCCCGTCCACCCTGTCCTCGAACACTTCCAGGGATCCAGGGGCAGCTGTGCCAAGGCCTCCCCGCCCTCACAGGGGTTTCCTCTGCTTTCTCAGAGGTCCTGCTCCCTCTGCAGACACCTGGCTGTGCCTCGCAGGGGTCCCGCAGCCCCAAGCACAAGATGAGCACTTGATTTTCTTAAGTACTGACTCTGCTCACGGAGCTGCCCCCTCCTTTGGCCACACTGACGGTCACTGCTGCCACAGCTCAGCCTGAGAGGGCACGCTGGGTCTGTCCCTTTGCCCGCTGCAGATGTCCTGGGTGGATGAGAGATGGTGTTTGGGCTCCAAATTCCTGCGGAAATATCAGCAGTGAGGTGTCTACATCTGCCCAGCTACGCTCGACTTGTCTCACTCTGCCCTCTGGTTGTTCCTCCATAAGGGGAAATTGATAAAGTATTTATTTTTCTCTGGCTGTTTCCATCTGTACTGCCTTGAGAGCATCCTCGGGCTCGCTCGGTTTGTTCCAGCAGGATGAGGTCCCGAGCCTCCCGCTGTCCCTTCCCCAACCGCACGCAGCCCAGCTCGTGCTTTTCTCTCGGATTATTTCTGCCTTACTTACCTTCACCTCACCTTAAGCACACACACAAAAAATCATCAGCGCTACCCAGATAAATCCATCTGGTCTCTGTCTCAGCCTCATTTAACCTCCCATTGAAGAGATTGTATCACATGGTATTCAGCTGGAACCTATTACCTTGCATGCCCAAGCACATCACATTGAATTACCCTGGCCCACAGGCCTGCGGTGTTTGCTAATAGCTAATGGCTGCTTTTAACTTGGAGGTGATTTATTCGAGCGCGTTTCTGTTCGCAGTGCAGGGGCGGGTGTGGCACTGTGTTAACCGGAGCTCGGCGAGGGAGCGCCGGCGGGATGGCTGGAGGCAGCCCGGCTTCACACCTCCGCCGGCGTTTCCCGGTGTTCCCGTTCCTCGCCGCTGCCCCGGATGCAGCGAGGGCTGGGGACTGGAGTGGCTGCTCCTGGCTGCTCCCGGCTGCTCCTGGCTGCAGGCAGCAGAGGATGCGGGAGGGCGCGGTGCTCTGCCCGCCCGCTGTCACCAACCTGAGTGCCAGCAGCGTGTGGCACATCCGTGCGCTCAGGAATGGCCCGGGCAGGGGGCAGTGTGCCACGGGCTGTCCCCTGCCTCAGCTGCCTCTGTGGGGGATGAATACGTTTTGCAGTTCTGATGGCAGAATTAAGTTCACTTGTGCCATTGCTGAGTTTACTGCAGGTGTAGTGTAAAAGTGGTATGGAATTGCAGTAAAAGACAAAATTGAAAGCCTGTTATGGTGATGGGGTGCAATTTCCCCTCTTCCTTTGCCTCATCAGTGGAAATACAAAAGGCCTTTGCAGGTCAGGTTCAGGCACACTGGCGGACAAGCGGGAGAAAGGGAGAATGCGAGTTTTGGATGCAAACCCAGCTCCCTGTTTTGTGGTTTGCTGAGTCTTGAGCCTCATGTTTGTCCTCTCAGCAGCCCCGCTCCCCCAGCACACGGCTCTCCTTGCTCAGGGGTTCAGGAGGGACTGTGGCTTCCAGGAGGCAGAGTAGTGACTGTAATAAATCAAAGTCAATCAACTTGGGAGCTCTGTTATTCAAGCTTCATTCCTTGATGATGTAGCACAAAAATCAAATGGTTGAGGTTATTCAATTATGGCTCATACCACCAATGGGGAAATCTGATCACGGATGGGGCCTGCATCAATATTATTTACGTGTCAAGGAGCTGTGCTGGCTGTCAGGTGGGAAATGGCAGAAATCCTACACGTGTCCAATCCTTCTCTCTCCTCTCACCTTACTTAATAACCAAGTATCCTGATCTGCTGTCTGAGATCAATAGTAGCACAGGCACATCATAACAAGCTGGAAAACATTTTTCCTGAGTGTCTCAGGACACTGCAGGTGCTGAGGTGATGGTGGGGAGGGAGGTGCCTGGCATTGGACACAAACATCTCCATCCTGGCCTGGCTGCGGGCGGCATTGCCGGCCCTTCCTGCAGGATGTAGAAGTGTGCGCAGTCAATAGACACAGACAAAATAAAGTTGTGAACAGCAACAGGAGCTAAAATAGCAACATCAATAGCAGTTTCCAGATAATGATCTAATTAGCACAAACAACAAGTTTCCACTAATGACTCTTGTTCTTCCAGCTCCTTCCTTTCTGCTCGCCTGTCATTATTGACTCTCTGGCAGGGAGCGGCTGCGCTCCCGTCTCTGGGGCCGAGGCTTTGGAGGTTTGTTTACTGCCTGGCTTTGAATTACTTCTCCAGAGGATGTTTGCTCAGGAGCCTGGGCTGCCGTGCGTGGGATGGCTGCGCGCAGAGGGCGGCGGGGGAGGAAAATCAGCTGTTTGGCTTTTGTAGCTTTCAGGAGGCCTTGGGAAAGTTGTGCTCCTACTGCACGTCGCTGTTGTAAAAATAAGGATGCTGATGTTCACCCAGTGCAGTGGAGTGGGAGCTGGCTGCTTGTGAAGGGCTTGGGAAGCTGTGAGGGAAAGATGCTTGTCTGGAAATTAGAGACTGTTACTGAAGGAGCAGACACAAGCTGTTTCTGTCCCTTCCCTCCTGAGGGATGAGCCTTGTCTCTGCACCTCCCTGCCTCCCTCCCACTGAAAAATAAGGCTCTTAAGGCTCCAGCTTGGCAAGTATTAGCTGTCACTTCCTTGGTTGTCAGTGGCCACTGTTCTGGCTGCTGCTTTGTCCTCAGTTGTGGTGGGCAGGACTCGTGCATCTCCCTGTTTTGCAGATGTCCAGTTCGGACATCTCCCAGCTGCCAGTCGCTGCTGTGGGACTCGGCTTTGCCGGGGTGATGGAGTGGGACCGTGGCCGCACCACCTCAGCCTTGCCTGAGGGGCTGACTGGGCTGTGCTGGAGAAGGTGCTGCCCGGCACCAGGAGCAGCTCACGGGCCAGTGACTCTCATTTACTAAACTCGGAACAAAGCCTGTAAGGGTGCAATTACTGGAACATCATTATTGCTGATGAGTCTTGTGCTGAAATGACTCTCCAGATTAAAAACCTCAAGCAAACGCATCTGTGCTCCCCAGCCTCTCAGCCCCGTATTCCCGTGGTGGTTCTGGCTCCTGATCTACGATTCCGAGTCTCTCTTCTCCCAGCCCTGCCCGTCTGCCGGGGCCCACTGGGAGCGGCTGCAGCCGGGCTCGGGAGCCGCAGATGCTGAGAGCTGTCAAGTGCACAGAGACGTCCTGGGTGCTTGCGGCTGAGAATTCAGCTCTGCTCTAATGAAGCCCAACAGCCGCTAAGGAGGTTTTATTCAAGTCAAGGTGGTTTTGACTAATCCCTCCTTGCAGCGTTTTCTGAGGTGCTCTGTGTTTCCAGGCCTGCATTTTTCTCTCTCTCAACCTTCAGAATCAACAGCGTTGAGGGGGATGGCAGAGCCCTGAGGGAGGACTTTGGCCTGGGTGGGTTTTGCCATCCCTCCCTGGGCAGGTGTCGGTTCCTGACAGGAACAGGAGTGGGGTTCTCCCGGCTGGGCAGCTCACGCCGCTGGCAGCCAGCGGAGCCCAGAGCCCAGCCCGGCTCCAGCCCTGCTGAGCAGGAACAGCCACAGGTGCTCTCCACATCCCCACTCATTTCCATGCAGCCAGCCCGTCTTCCACCTCTCCCGGAGGAGCTAATTATGGTGATGTTAATGAGCCAGAGGTGCTGATGCTGCCCAGGGTTTACATGACTTTCCTCCAAGTTTTCTGCTGCTTTTACTGGAGGCAGAAGGGTGGTTTGTCAGGAGTGGAGGGGGCAGGAGCAGGCCTGGCAGGCAGACCCCCGAGCATGTGAAAGGAAGGTGGTGGAGCCAGGTCAGGACTAAAACACTATTGGGAGCAAATTTCAATGATCTGTTTGGGGAGGCAGGCAAGACACATTTGTGTGTGCATGTGGCATGTGCCAGGATGCTCTGAAAGCTGGAAATGACTGACTAGAGGTGCTGGAGCACTTATGTAAAATATCTAAATAAATCTTTAATATTTCTAATTGCAAATGTACATAAATTGCACAGCCACATCATTTCTTTGAACACCAACAACTTTCTCTGTACATTATTACATAGTTTAAAAGGAGCTGAAGGAGATTCAGCAAACACTTCCACTTTGCTTTTTTTGTTTTTTAAACATACTTACAAAAAAAGATTTGTTTTTCTTTATAAGAGGATATAAAACATAGCGACTGCTTATCAGGAACAAGTATCAGCCTAAGCAGATATACAGAGAGAGGTATATCTTAAGACACAGTGATGTATGATAAAGGAATATGTGAACATGGAGGCTGCACTCGGGGGTACTGGTAGCTGATGCAGAGCCACATGGCATTTACAGCAATGTCACAGCTCAGGTGATCTGTGAAAGTCAATGCTTGAGCGTGACACCCTTTTGCGAAGCGTGGTTGTTTCTGGATGTTGTGCAATGCCCTCAGGATTGGATTTGGTTTGGAAAGCCCATGAGCTGCACGTTCTCATGCTGCTGTTGTCTTCCTGCTCCCCCACATGGGATTTTCCCCAAGGGAGAAGGAACAGGCAACAGTTCCTGATCTGTCCGGGGTCAGAGCAGGGAGGGTGCCCCTGCCCGAGCCTCCTGGCTGAGCAGTCTCCTCTGAAACGGCCCTGAGGCTCAGGGAGCTGCTGGGGATGGGCACACGGAGCGTCCCTTCCTGTGGCCGCTGAAGGGAGCTCCTGGTGGCCGTGAGGCCGTGGCTCTGACCCACAGCAGGTCCCAGTCCTGGCCAGCCTGGAGGCCTGGATTGCTTTGAACGCAAACTTTTGCGGGGAGGTGACCCCAGCAGTCACTGCAGGCGGGAAGGACGGAGCGTCCACCCAGGGACAGTGTCACAGTTGTTCCCTTTGGACTTTTGCTTTGTGCTCTCCAGGCAAAGCTGCGTGTGAAGGGCAGGGCACGGACCGTGGTGGGGCTGCTGGACCCGCTGGTCACAGGCTGCTGTCAGAAAGGCCTCGCCCCTGCCCTGGGATCTCTGGGGGAATCGAGTCCCTTTCAGATCAGACCCCTGGGCCACAGCTTGTGGCCGTCCTGGCTGAACACATCAGTGCATCTGCCATCTGTGACTGAAAATCCTCCTTGTCCATCACAGAACAGACCCCAGCACATTTTCTATCCAGGGATCCAGGGGACATTAGGAACAGGACAAAGCCTGTGAGCTATCCAGACTTTGGGAATGATTGATTCCTTGCTGATTGCTTTTCTAGGAGAGCCTGTGACACCTCACCAAGGTCCAGCAAGTCCCTTTGCCCTTTAGGAATATTCATAGTAGCAGAACCAGTGTCCTGCACCCTGCAGCAACCTCTGGGACTGGCTCCCAGACCAGAGGGTTCCACGTGTTCTCACAGTGCAATCAGTGCTTTACAGCTGCAAAAGCAGAAAACAAAACCAACCAGACTCAAATGACAATGTGGAGTGACACCGGACTCTTTGGATGGCGGCAGGATTTGCTTGAACTGGTGCAAAAGGGGCTGGTGACTACACTGTAGTATTAGTTGGCATGGGGAAGGACTGGGGTCCCTCCTGTCTTTTGGCACTGAAGCCATAATCCCTGTGCAGAATGATGATACTTACAGTCTGCAGAGACCTTGGGATACTGGTCAGTCCATTCCATCCCCCTTCACACAAAACCGCTCATTTTTTCAGGAGCGTTCACTACAGTTTAACAAAACCCCAAATCAAAACTCTTAGAACAGAATCTTTGAGGTGGGCCCACCACAAATCTGGATCCGTGGCTTCACTCCCTTCCCCTTCCCTTAGATCCCCCAGGGAGGAGGCTGGAATCAGAACGTGGGTCTGGATCCAGATTTGGCAGCCCGAGCCCACCTCTCCAACACAGCAGTGAGATACAGCCAAATCCCGACCAAATAAGCAGCACCAGAAGTCAGTTACTATATACAGCTGTTAGTGAGATAGATACGGTACAGTAAACACTGAGAACATTTACAAAAAAATATTAAGACTTGTATTAAGATAAAAATTGGAGTGTTTTTGCTTTGTTTACACTTTGACGAGTTTGCACTAGAACAGCCTCTTACTGTAGAAAGCGCAAGAACCGGGAAGGAAACGGAGCCGATCACAAAACCTTGGGGACAGTGGTGGCTTGCTCTGGTGCTGCAGCACCTCTCGGGATCCAGGTATTGCTACACCAGGTACCGGCTCCGAGGCCACGGCAGGGAGCGCGCGGGGCTCCCGCACTCACACACACTCGCACACACACAGAGAAATGTACAGCTTATAAATAACAGAAACACAAACTGCAGCAACAGAACTGAGCCTGGACCTGAACACCTGCCCCAAACCTTTTTAGGGGAGGCTCACGGTGAGGTCCAGTTGTTGACAGTTGCAAGGGAAGGAAACAGGGAAAAACAGGGGGGGAATCTCTACTGTAAAGAGACTTTGTCCTGATTTGAATTTCTTTTTTGTACTGGCTCGGGAAACTAAGCAACAACTCCAGAAGGTGTTGGCACTGAAACTTTTAAGATTTTAATAACTGGCTGTGGAAGGATTTAAGCATTCCTGCTATTTCAGCAGAACAATGTGTTCAGTAATTTGCAAGTTTGAGGGCAACCAGGAGTTTGTGACAGATCGGGACGGGGAGGGGGAGCAGTGCCTTGGCTTGTGGTTGAGGAGAAGATTAAGATGTACTGTGCTTAGCTTCAGCACTAAACAATTGGTTTGTGGGTGTTTCTTTTTCCAGCTCTTACGGAGAGCACTGACTGCATCCCAAAATTACTTCCATGTATGAATGGAAACGTCGCTGGTGGGGCGCCCACCCCGTGCCCTGTTAGTGTTTCCATTCCTCTATGTCACTTCTGTCTTGAAAAACTCCAGTCTCTCACAACACAAATACTTAGAATTCGAAACAATCAGCTCTAAACAGACATCTCAGAGCAAAAGCATTTAAAATAGTCTTTTTGCAGGGTTCTTATCAGATATTTGACTCTGAGACAGTGGCAGGTGTAAATCTACGTACCCAACGGTTCACAGTACCCTGTATATTCCTAACCTGTCTGGGTCTTTCTCCAGTTGTGACCTTGTCAGATTTGTGAGGTTCTTCAGAGCCATCTGTGCTAGTCTCCAAAATTCAAAGGTGGCTGTACTTGCCATAAGTACTGAGTTATGGCATTGCTCTGAGGAGCTCCGTTTGGGGTCTGCTGAGTGCTGCACCCCTCGGCAGGTGTTGGCGGGGTGTGGAGACCTCAGTGCAACACGTTCGCTCCTCCCGGGCTTGGCCCAGGGCTTCCAGGGACCAGAAAAACGTGTAGGAAAAAGAGCATCTTTAATTTTGCAAACGATTGCATGAGGAAGAATGCTGTTAAGGAGCCTTACGGCTGTGGGGCAGCACGGCAATGCAGAGCTTACTGGCAAAGTGTCCTGCTCAGGCAGCCTGGAAGTGTGAGGCTGGAGACGGTACCTAAGCAGAGCAGAGCTCGGGGAACGTCCTAGTCCCTTGGACTGTACATTTACACATGGCAGCAGGAGCTAGGACAGGCGTTGAGCAGTGTGTTAACCTTTAGAGGGAGCATAGGCAGATGTCCTGTACACTGTACACTGTCATCCGTGTCTCAGAGAAACCTCTGGCTCTCGGTACGAGGGGCCTGCTCTGAGAGTGGGACTTGTGGAGGACTAACTGAAAGAACCACAAACCAACAAACACACTGTGGCGGCAGGTCAGCGGCACGACCCCCGTGAAGGGGCGCCCCCTCCGCTGAGCACAACGTGTCTGTGCCGCAGCTGCGCCGTTCGGCTGGGAAAGTCTAATCCTGGCTTATGCCTGCACAGTGCTCCTGACAGGGGGCCTTTCGGTGGTGGCTGCTGTTCTTGGTGGTTACTCCCTTATGACCATGTTTTACATTCTTCAAGCCGGTTAATTTCCATGCAGTGCTCATTCCCAATTTAAAGAGGACAGTATTCCAGAAAATGGGATCTTTTTTTTTCTAATGCATACTGTGAAAGAAAAGAAATACAATTACCGATCTTCATGGTTCTTCAGGGCTTTTTCTTGTTTCTTTGTCTGTTTTTCTCCCCAGAAATAGTAAAACTCTCAGCACAGAGCATTCCATCCCCACAATGAACCCTTGATCAAGCAGGAAGCTGCCACTCCACGTAGCCCCTCGCTCCCCCTCTACCACAACAGGCACCAGCAAATCCAGCCCCTGTCCCTCAATCACAGCTCAGGGACCAAGCTCAGGCAACATTCACTTTATTCTGTGGTGGGAAGGGTGCACGGGACAGTGCCTGGGGCTATTGCTTACAAAACTCTTCCCCTTTATTTGTGAGAGAGCAGAGAGCAACCGAGTTGCCGTTCACCAGGTGCCAACTCCTCCCTCCACTCCTGCGCCAGAGCCTCGGCCTTGCTCTGTGCCCCTGGGCTGCCCAGGGACCCCGGGAGCCCCAGCAGCACCACTCCTGCCCCCCTGCCACCGGGGTTCCCCACAAAGCACCCCTCTGGCCACCACACAGCCCTGACCTTCCATCTGCCCTGTGCTCCCTGTATGGGCGGAGTTAATTAAACATTAATTAGCTGCATAAATGCCCTGTGGATGCTGTAAAGTCAGTGGCCTCACAAAAGCCACCAGGAAGGACGCTGGGCTCGGCTGGGGTTCACTTTGGGAGGGCTGTGCTCCGGGGGGAGGCACAGGAGGAGCGGGCCAGGCTTTGCTGCCGTCCCTCGGACGCTACATCCAGCAGCACACTTGAACTGGACTGACTGGGCCCCTGCCTGCTGCAGGCTCTGCCCAGCTCCCTTTATTTCGCTTACTGCAATGACAAGGACGTTACTCCTTGCTGGGAGGGGTGAGGCATATCCTTTGGGCAGTTTAGAAGGAAAAGGTTACTTTTGTTTAAACATTAAACACTGATTCAAATCCAACAGTGACAGCGATTCTCAAATATATGTTATTTCCTTATGCCACTCATCTCACACTCGACATTCCCGTCCCTCAATGTGCTGGCAGGACATCTCCCAGCAGGGTCAGTCGGCGCCGTCCGCAGTAAGGAGCTGGTGCTCGGGGAGCAGCCGTTCTCTGAAGCCGCGGCTCACGCCTGCTGCGCACGGTCCCTCCGGCCAGGCCTCTCCTGCGGCAGCGCCCTCCGCGCGTTAACAATTACTGCTGTTTCTGAATTCTCCATTCTCTGTAATCTGCAATTTAGTTGGGTTTGTGGGGGAGATCCCATTACGTGTCTGCATGCTGTACCTCTCTTTCAGCTGAGTAAGGGCACTCATTAGCCGTGCGTTGGCAGCGTCCAGGGAAGCAATGCGTTTCTCCTGCAAGCAAACGGGCACAGGGCACGGTCAGTGGAAGGGCACGAGCCCCGTCCCTCTGGCATGTCAGCCCAAGGCAGTGACCCAGAGGCCTTCTGGACCAGGACCTTTCCCTCTGGCAGTCTTAGGTGGGGGGTTTTAAGTGCTACACAGCATTTTTTGCAATCTGCTGTTCTTAAGGGGGCTGGAAATATCCTCTGCCTGTGCACTGTGAGCTACGTTTATTTTAGGATGCTGGTGAAAATGGAGGCATCACAGTTGCTCTAATTATTCAGTTATACAATGTACTGTTTGTTCTAACTCAGCTGTTACAAAGATGGTAGGATTCCATTTCTAAACCCAAACTCTCCCAAGATAGTTATTCCTGTCAGTGTTTAATTAGTGTAAATTAATAGTTTAAATGACTTGTAGCCTCCCAGGCTGTCTTTGATGGCAACTCTCACCGATTACAGCATTGTAAGGATGGGAGCAGGAGCTTCCATGATGCAGCCTGATTCTACCACTGCTGTTCTCTGTGACACTGAGCAAGTGTCATCCTCCTGTGACCGCCCTGAGCAGAGGAACAGAACCAGCTCAGGGGCACAGCAGTTGCTTGTGTGCAAGTCTCAAAGTCCATGTGAGAACACGTCCAACGCGTGCACAGCCTGAGGTGACCAAAAGAGAACGGCAGAGAGCCTGCAGGGGCACCGTCAGAACCTCCCATGTACCCCACGAGACGCAGGGGACAGGAGAAGGTCCCAGAGCTGCTGGGACCCCACCACTCACACTCCAGGGACACCCTGGGTCTGCTCGGCTCTGCTGGAGTGCACAACAGAACAGGATGGATGATTTTGCAGCTTTGAACAAACTGCTCCACAGAAAAACTGGGTTTTTTTATAAAGTTACTACTGTCTCATTTTTAATTAGCTATACAGTGAATTAGTCATGAGTAGTGACTCAGTGATCAGCAGGGTTGTTAAGGGTAAGGCCAGAATACACTATCACTTCTAGGCCACAAGCTGTAGGGAGGCCTGGCTGCTGAGGACATGCTGGTCTCTGTTAGACAAACTCAAACATTATGGGCTGTATTTTCGTGTTCTGGCACGGGGCACTCACCTGTGCATCGATAATCTTCTGCTTGGAATCCACGGCAGCCTGCATTTCAGCGTGGTCCTTCTTCAACTCCTCCTCAACCGACATCAGTCTGGGAGCCGAGCACACAAGAAAAAATTCCATTGGCTGGGCTCTGCTAAGCCCAGGTATCAGCCTCACACTCTACCTCCTCTTACCCTCAAACCGAGCCTTTTTTCTTGGCTCTTCCCTGGAGCTCTCTCTAGCAGAGTGCCCCGCAGCTGAAGTGACAGCACAGTGAGGGCTGACCCAGTGGTGAGGGCTGACTGACAGCACTAAGTGGGCCTGGCTCAGGTCAAGGTGAAACCAGACTGGAACAGTCCCGGACAAATGCAAACACCACATCCCACTCGGCGGGAGAAAGGGATTCAGAGCTGCGAGTCAGGGATGGTGATGAGGTCCTTAGCTATATGAACAGAGCAAGCCCGCCAGAGCCTCTGAGCTCTCCCCCCTTGAACATCAGGAAAATGTTGGGATTTTCCTTGTTCCAGGTAACACTGAGGGGAAAACCCATATGTGAAACCTGCCTGCACCTCCAAAGAAACCTGATTCTCCTGAGAAGGGGTGAGCTCTAATGCCAGCCAGGCTGCCCTGCCTTAGAGCCGTCCCCAGCACTCCCATCTCCCTGTACCTGCTGATGATGCCCTTCATCTGGATCTCCTTATCCTCCTGCTGCCTCCGGAGCCGCTCCTCGCTCTCCTCCAGCCTGGCCTGGTACTCCAGCACCAGCTTCTGTGTGGTCTCCTCCTGGCATTTGAAGCGAGTCTCGTATTCCTCCAGCTTCTTGTTGGAGATGCGGAGCTTGTCCTGCAGCACCACCAGGTCCTGCTGGTACTGAGCGCGCAGGGACAGACACAGGAGGAGAGAACACACGTGGGGTTACCTCGTAGGGTTTGCCCTGGCCAGGGTTTCCCCCAAACCCGCTCACGCCCCTCTCCTTGTATCAGACTATAGCTGCAAACCCGTATCAGACAACCCCGCTCGCCGACACCTCCTCTTCCGTCTTCTCCGCGGTGGCAGGAGCGATGCCGGGTCCGCGGGGCGGGCAGGTCGCTGGCAGGTGCAGAGAGTGGGCTGTTAGCAGAGTCTGGCATTTCACAGGGGAAATGCAGGTTAGAGCAGGCCAATGGCAAGGGCGGCGGGCAGCTTCTCACGCGGACAGCGCGGGGCTCGCACAGGCAGGAGAGGCTGCGCCGTGGGGTTTGGGGTTCACGCAGGAGCCCTTCAGTCTGCAGCAATAAACGTGGGGGTTCTGGGCAGGCTGGGCACCAAGCACGAGCTGCAGTGACAAATGCAGGACACTGCTGTAGCATCACCCTTCATCGAGCTGGGGCACCGTGCTGGCTGAGCAGGGCACTGAGCACTCCTGCCTTTTGGGGCCCAGCATTTAACTCAGATCTCAAACCGGGGTTCAATCCAAGAAGAGCTGCTGCATGAAGCCAAGACCCCACAGTTGTACTGTCCATTTGGGTGAAGCTATAAATCAGCAGCAGAATCACATAAAGCAATTAAAAAAATTAAGAGCTTTTGAACTCGGTAAAACAGGGTTCAGCTATTGCGGCAGCACAGCATTCAGTAAACTTGCTTTGCTAAAGGAAAATCCAGTGCATGACAAAAATGCTTTCACGTCAAAAAATTATATTTGGACATAGTCTTTTAAAAAAGCATCTCAACTGAAATAACTTTAGAATAATTAACATGCAGCTGATAATGTGAGGAGCTGCTTTTAAAGAGTCAGCTATAGGAAAAAGGCTTCCATCTGAGTCATGAAGGCTCTTAAAGCTACAAGTGCTATTACTGAACTGAGACAAGTGCACTCTGTTGGGTTCTGACTTGGCCATCTCACCTGGGGAAGCACTGCAGTGATGGGCTGGGTCGTGTTCCAGGTCTGAGGGTCCTCCTGGACCTGTGACCCCCAGAGCAGCACCAGGGAGAGGGGAGGGCAGCCCGGCTGCTGCTGGGGACTGGCCAGCACTCCACTCACAGCAAAAGTAACTGCAGCTCCCAAGCACTGAACACTTAAGAAGCTGATGGCGTTCCTGAACTGCCAAAGCACGGGAGCGAGGTGGTTTTCCTTTAGCAAAGCTCTTACTGCGGCACAGGAACGGCACGGTTTGCACATGGAACCGGGAGCAATGAGGGAGCAAAGCGCCCGCACAGCCGCACAGAAGCACTGAAGTCAGACAGCAGGGAGTTGCTTGAACAGGAAAGATTAAATACCTACCCTAGCCTTAAAATAGGAGCAGCGTAAGGGAGCTCAGAGGAGAGCGGGAGAGGCCTCAGAGCCCGAAGGAGTCGCTCCTGTCTCTAGAACACTTGTCCCATTCTCAGTTACCATTCAGGTCTTGGAGAGAGGTTATGCTAATGGTGATCTTGAATGTCAGTGACTGATGGGACAGCAGGGCAAGGACAGATGCTGCATGGCAATGAGACAGCCCGGGCCGGGGCACCCGCTGGGCTTGGGGCAGGGACTGGCATGCTGCAGTGCCACTGGGGTTTGTAACCCCACCACTGCCTGCCCTGCACCAAGTAAGGATGGGCTGAACCCACAAAACTGCCCTGATCTTCCTGGGACAGCTGGGAGCTGCTGCCTTGCACCTCCCGGCTCCTACGACACCTGCCTTCGGCATTTTCCTTGGATTTCAGAGGTCCCCAAATGACACTGCACAGCAGAACCAGCACAGGAAGGCTACTGGAACAAACCCAGAAACACATCTGTGCTGGCAAACAGGCCGGGGGCTTGGGGCGGGTGATGCCTGCAGTGCTGCTGTGACAGAAGAGAAGCACACTGAGGAAACATCCCAAATGCTATCGGTGCCCAAGTGCCACAATCCTGGCAGAGCCAGGCTGCTGGGAAAGAACCTTGCAGAAGCAGCAATCAGCAAAGATGAGATTTTCCCAGCTTCTGACTGCTGGATCCTCATTTTTATCCTTCTGTTTCACCCTAGCCAAGCCTACTTTGTCTCTTCCCAGCTTCTCCCACCCCAGACTCGCCCAGGAAGGAGGGGAGGGGAGCAGCACCCCTCTGCTTCAGAGGCACAGGGCCTCTGTGGGACCAGGGGCGCTTCCTAGCAGACCCCCAGCTGGACAGGCCCTGATCTGTGTGACACAGCCATAAGCTCGTGGAAGTGCCACAAAATCACCCCGGGCACCAGTGCTGTCTCTAAGACCAAAATTTGGACTTAATTTTCAGGTCTGTGAACAGCCTTTTGACACGGAAGCTGCTTCCTGCTCCACGTCCCTGCTGTGCGGCAGGAGGCTGCCTGTGCTGTACTCCAGCTCTGTTACCCGTGTGCTTAATGCATTTTTTACGCTTTCTTCCCAGCAGCTGGGGGAGTCGGAATGGGGAGGGTCAGAGGCACTGATTGGCTGCAGAGTTTGTTTCAGGGCAGCATCAGCACTCGGTTCCTGGCTCCTGTGTTTCTTATTTGCTTTCATGAGAAGGTGATTCCAGTCACTGAGCGTGTGAAAACCTCCCAAACCTTCCCCACGAGTTCCCTGTGAGGCTGAGGGGAGCAACCTGGCCCCCTCTCTCCTGGGCAGGGACCTGCACACAGCCCACCTTCTCCCCAGGGTGCTCAGGGAACAACATTCAAGGAAATCCTCTCTCTATTCAGAAACTTGTTTCAATCCAATCGGGTTTTACCTTTTCTGCTTGGCTGAGCTCGTCCTTATTCCTGAGCTTATCCCTGTGCTTGGAATCTGGGTCAATGCTTTCATCTTCTAAAAACTGCATGTTCATATTCAAAAGCCAAGCAGCAGTGCGGTCCAGGGCATTGGGGTTCACAGGAGAAGGGGCCTACAATGAAACAATGATACAACCATGACAAAGGAAAAACCTGCAACACAAATGGTCATGAAGCTGGAGAGAGAGAGAGTTTCCTTCCAAGCAGACCCTCTCCCACGCTGCTCAGACCAATGAGCCAGGCTGAGCTCCCAGAGCAGCTGGGGCTGGAGGAGGAACAACTCCTGTTCTGCAGCTGGACATCATTTTGGGTCAAGCAGTGGGGTCCTGCTCAAAGTCACGGCCCTGGTGTCTGAGCAGATCCCGTCACCTCACAAGGACACAACCTGTGAAGGCACCGAGCTGCAGGTGAGCGGTGGCTGGATGTGGTTTATTCCTCCTCTTCAGCTTATGAGCCATCTCTGCTTCCTGTGAAGATTCCATAGCACAAGATCTGAAAACTGAAACGCTCCTTATGCAGGTGCCTTCTTGGAGAAGTTTCTTTTCAGCCGAGGCTACACAGAGGATGCTGAGGAGGTCTGAATGCTCCAGATCACTCAGCAGCAGTGATGTTCCACGGTCAGTGAGCTACAGTCACGTCTGCTGCCCCTCAGTCCTGGCCTGGGCAGGGACTGCCATGGCATTGCCTAAATACTTTCCAACCACATGACAAGGAAGTCACTCTTCAGCTATTTCCCCTCCATCCTGCCTTGTTACTAACTGCAGTAAACAGTCAGATGAACACATGGGATCCGGATGACTTGGTCATTCAAGTTAATAACTTGGGAATTCAAGTTAACAAACCAAAAATGTGAGAGACTTTCCCCTTCATTCCAACCTCTGGATAGAGAAACCCAGTCACTGTCAGGCAGCAGAACAGGAGGTTCTGTGTCAGAAGGAGTGGGGACTGGTTTAATTTCCTCCCTGGGGTTAGGGGCTTTCCCACGCCATCTTCCAGTCTGGTCTTTTACCTCCAGAATTATGAATCTGAAGCATCAGACTTGGCTCGTGAACATGGCTTGCTGCAAATCCTCATGCTGCCAACATGCAAATAAAACGTGCCAAGGGAGGGTGGAAGAGGCATTCTGAGACATCAGGTCTGAAGAGAAACTTCCAGAGGACCGCAGGGGTGGGTGGAGGAATCTTCTGCCAACAGAACCTGGCCAGGGCTTTCCGATGGCCACCTGGAGAGTCCTTGTGTTTCTGGAAGAAATCCAGCTACAGCCAGGCCTGTGCTGCTTGCAGAGCTCTGTGCCCTCTGTCCCTAACGAGCACTGGTTGTGTTACACAGAGGCTGCTGCACAGCCCTGCTAATGCCAGCGCTTACGGATCGATACCGGAATCACGAACAGCCCTGGATGGGAGCGTGAGCAGCCTTCTGTGGGCAGCACTGACCAGGCTCCACGCCTGCCTGAGCAGGAGAGGCAGGCACAGCAACGCTGCTGAAGGGCCTGAGCTAACTCTGGGTCGTTGTCCAGTCTCTGCATTTGCTTTTTCTTTTACAACTCTTCCTTCAGGCACAGAAGCCCTACTGTGATGATGTTCTGTAGGGCTGGTTTTGAAATGTAGAGTGAATAAATGAGCACTATAAAAACCATTTGTCCATGCCAGGACAACCAGAGGGCCCTAGGCCTGTGACCTACTGCCTTCCATTTTACCTTCACGGACAGTGGAATGGAATTCTGTGCAGCCCAGCACGTGGTCTGGGACTGGGATCACTGCAGAGCTTGGCACAGCGGGAACGTCGCTCTCGGCTCCTTCCTCCCCGCTCTCACCTCCCGGCTGCTCCCGCGGGAGGGTCTCACAGAGCGAACAGGAATGTCCAGGAGTGCCACGGCCCCGCTGGGACGGGAGCAGCAGCAGGGCAGCTCTCAGCTACAGGAGATCAGGGTCTGTTCCAAGCCTGGGAGATGGCGTGCGGTTGACTATGGCATGGGATGAGAGCCTGGGCATGGAGAGGCAAAGCAGTGACAAGATGGTAGCGCAGGACAGTGGCATGGCTGCCATTGCCCTGGAGCCTCTGCCACCTACCGCCGTCACGCTCCAGTGTGCCACGTGACGGAGGGACACCGCGAGTGGACACTGCTCTGTGTTCCTGTCCCTGGAGGGCCTCTGTCTCAGGCCAGGCTGGGTGCCAGAGCCCAGGTACATCCCCACACACGATGCCACCATGGGACTGGCACTGATGTGGCAGCTCAGAGCCACATCCCCTCCCAGGGCAGCAATCTCCATGGGCTGACCCCACCTGGCCCCTCCAGCACCGGGGCCCGGACAGCCTGAACTCACCTGTTTGTGCATGGTGCGCTGCTTCATCTCGGGGCTGTCTCCCTTGGAGGAGGAGGACTGCTGCCGGAGCCGCGCCCCGCTGCCGGGCCAGTCGGGCGACGAGGACATCATGCTGCCGCTGGAGGGTCGCTGGTACTGCACGGTGTTCAGCAGGGACGGCGGGGTGCGGCCGCGGGTGACGGGGGGCGGCGGCGGGGGCGGCTGGTCGATGCGCCGCTGCGGCCCCGCGCTGTTCTGCCGCGGCATCGTGGGCTGGCCGCCCTTCTCGGTCAGCGAGAGCTGCCGCCGGGCCAGCTCCCCCGGCCGGCGCGAGAAGTCCTCGCCCGCGGCAGGGCCGGCGAAGCCGTGCTTGTTGGCCGTCAGCTCCTCGCTGTTGCTGTGGGAGCTGAGCGAGCTGTGGCACTCGGAGCCGGAGTCGCCCAGGCCGCGGGGGGACAGCGGCAGCCCGGCGGCCATCTGGTACACGGGGTTCTGGAAGGACAGCGGCGCCAGCAGCTGGGGCCGGCCGGGCGCGCTCTCGCCGCTCGGCGTGGTGGGCGTCTGGCCCACCCTGCGCACGGTGGCCATGCCCGTCACGCTGTTCTGCTGAGTCCGTGTGCTCCACACGCCCTGCAACTGCCCCAGGGATGACTGACTGTCATTGAGGGAGTCGGCCGTGCCGGGCACGCCGGCCCCACTGTCCAAGAGCCGATTGTCCTGCAAGTCCACCATGGACAAACTCTTGCTGCCATTAGACATCTGCACGTCGGGCTCATTGGCCTCTGAGTAACTGGAGCTTCGGGCAGGCGAGGGCTGGGCCCCAGCAGACCTTGTGACAAAAAACAAGTCCTTGTTTTCAGGGGTTGGAGATGGTAACCGTGTGAAATCTATCAGACTGCGGGGAAGTCAGTGCGTAAGGAAGAGGAGAGGAAAACAAAACAAAAAAGAAGAGTTGTGAATGCTCTACTGGAGCAGGAAAACGAAATCACTCAGAAATCAGGGGGGCACAGCTGTGTGGGACGGGGACGGGGACAGGGACAGGACTGAGCCCAGGGGAGCAGGGACAGGGCTGGCCCAGCTGGGGATGGTGTGAGGAGTGGGGAGGGTGCTGTGGGGCCCCGGGCTGGCCTGGGAACGGGCAGGTGAGGGTGGGTGAGTGAGGGCAGTGTCACGAGGCTCAGGGACACACTCCTGGGGGCTGCTCTGCTCTGGGCCAGTGTCACCCTTCCTGCTCCCAAAGGCTGTACCCACGCCAGTCCCGTGTCCCCTGCTCTGCAGCTGGGCAGCGAGCTCCTGCGGGCACGCTGGCCGGATCTGGACAGCACGGAACACCCACAGCAGAGCTAAAGCCTGGCGGCTGAAGGTTATCCCCCCACTCCTGCTGCAGTGCACGTTCATGCAATATTGATTTCTTGGGGATAGGAAGAGAGAGCTTTGCAGTAGCTTAATGTGAATATTCTGCTGATCAAAGATGGTGCATTGTAAGCAAGTATTTGGGGGGAAGCATATTGTCAGAGATCCTGCATAGCACTGGATTTAAATAATTGCACCTCATGCTGGGAGGCACTAGAGATGAAAGCTCTGATTAGAGCAAGTCCAGTGCCATTGCTGCCTTTCATTCCTAATTAAACTGTTAAATATTATGCCGTTTCCACTTACAAACTATTTTACTAGCACAATCTTTCCATTTGTGTGGGCTCCATTTCATTTTCCACAAACAGAAACATTAGAGGTCTGCAAAAGCCTCATCCTCCCCGTGAATGAGGCTCCTTACTTAATCAGGCCAAAAAGTATGTAGGTGACTGTGTCTGTGAATCACTGCTCAGCACCGAAAACTCCCCGTTTAATAAAAACTGGACAGAGCAGACTGCAATTCATTGTGAGGCATCTGCAGCTTGGCAACTGTTCCAGAACTATCCAGGTTTGGATCTCAGTGAATTCTGCACACATCCTGCGTCCTACAAAGGTGGGCGAGGCCAATCCTGTACCTCTCACAGCCCTTAACAACGACACCCATCGCCTCGAGCTCAGCACCAACACACCCTCAAGTGCTCACGGGATAAACACTCAGCTTCTGCAGCCACATCTCAACAGCTGAGACCGGAACCACCAGGTTCCTCATTTCCCAGACCACATCCCCCGTTCTGGCTCTCAAGGGGCCCGGGATGGAGCCGTGGACTGGCACTCCCACCCCCTGCTCTCTCCAGAGTCAGTGCTGGACCCCATCCAGCAGCAGTTCTGCCATGGGAAAGCCTGGTCAGTGGATCAGGCACCTCCTCCCTGTCCTGCCTGTCCCTGGGTGGACATTCCACACGTCCCTGGTGAGTGGCCGGGCCCCTGCTGGTCTCTTACCCAGATAAGTCATTCTCTATGACCATTTTCTGCAGCCCTGCGGAGATGCTGTTGCCAGCACTGGGCGTGGAGGCGGCGTGGTCGGCCGTGACCGACACCTGCACGCAGGCCGGGTTACTGAGAGCCGCGTTGACGTCCCGCAGGATCCGGGGCAGAGGGCCCAGTTTGGTGGCAGTGCCCTGGGCAGAAAGAGAGCAGAATTACCACCACCATCTTGTGCTTTTTGCTAGAGAGCTGTGGGCTTGGCCAATTGCTGAACAGCCTCTTCAGGGAATCACATGAACAACATTTTCTCTATCATTTCCCACCCCCAAAGCTGTCCCTGCCATCCCCTGGATACCTGCTCCAGTTGGGAAATGACTTCCCAGAGCAGTGAGTGCAACGTGGACAGTTCCCGGCCCAGGTCGATGTAGCCCTCAAAGCCAGCTGTGTTTGAGATGGTTTCGGGATTGGAAATCTCCAGGAGAAATCTCTGCATGTTAGTCCATTCATGTTCCAGGAACTGATTCATAAAGGACATGTACTCCTCTTTGCTGCCAAACCTAGTGAGAGAGCAACACGGATTTCAGCTAAATCCAGGGAAAAAAACTGCAGTCCATGGAAAGGGCAGGCACAACACAGCTAAGAACCTTCCTCTGGCATCTCAACCCTCCCAAGGCTTTGGGATCCCTGGGCTGTGGGCAGGCACCTGGGACACCTCACTGACCATGGAACCAAAACTGACCCCAGCCTGATGCAGCCAAGCCCTCGTCAGTGTGGGATCTGCACAGCAGAAACCAAGGTGCAAGCTGCAGAGACACAGGAGTTCCTGGTAAGACAGTGTCTCACTGCTGGGTCAGGGCACAGCCTCCAGAAACAGGACCTGTCACTGGAAATCAAGATGCTGTCACAGCATCACCCTCAGCTGACTGGAGCCCAGTGACGGACGGGGGAGGAATCCTGCACTCCCCAGCAATGCCGGCACAACCGCTCCGGGATCACCCTGGAGAGCCACCCCTGCAGCTGGGCCAGCCCCATCGTCCCCTCGGCCTCCTGCCACCTCCTCCTGCCCTCCAAGCACTCCACCCTCAGTCTTTTGTTTGATTTAGAGCACAGCAGCGAGGGCCCCGTGGCCGGACTGTCCTGGCAGCAGTTGGTGCTGTGCCAGCGCCAGTGGTTCCATGGGACAGGCTCGGCCTGGTGCCATCCACAGGACAGCTTGGCTTGATCACTCCAGCTTGACTAATGTCAGCTTAGTGAAAGAGCCTTTCCTGCAAAGTGCTGGAAATCTGAAAACCCTTTAGTTAGGGATTGGTCAGGAGTACAGAGAATTTCTGTCATCTGGTGTAACACACTTGTACATCTCCTGCCGGCGTCCGCAGGCGCGTCCACGCGTTCCTGACTGCGCGTGTGAGCTCTAAGCCAGTCTCCAGATCTAAGAAGCTTTAGATAGAAACTGTCCATTCATGTTTCAGAAAGCTCATCATTTTGTTATCAGAGCTCAGGATAAGTAGCTCAGAGCTACAGCCAGTGGAAAGATTTTCAGAAATCTCTCCCTTTGTTTCCATCAAACCAATGGGCTTAGTTAGAAATTGATGGTGTCCCTGTTCTCAGGCCTTCCCAGTTCAATCAGCTGCATTTTAATAGCAGGGAAGGTCCCAGAGCTCAGAGGAGGGGTGGAACAGTTCCTGAGCTGAGCACATCACTGCTGCTGCTCGGGTTCTGGTCCTACACCAGCAGGACATCACGGGACAAAGTCCCCGCTGCCACCCTGCTGCTCGTCCATGTGGTCAAAACAGCGTGTTTTCCTGCTCATAAAACATGTCCTGTTTTGGAAACTTGAATGATCTTCCTGACCTGACAGTGAGGGAACGAGTCCCAGAGAGATGTGGGGAAAAAGCCAAGAGGAAGCAAACAGGCCCTTTCCAGCGAGGAAAGGAGTGGCCAGTGTGGGACTGTGCTGGCGCCGTGGCTCTGCCCACGCACCCGGAGGTTCTGTCCCCTCCCCAGCCCTGCCCTGCCCACGGCCTGGCTTACTTGGCAAAGTTGGCGAGGTTCTGGGTGACCTTGGCGATGAGGGTCAAAGTGCGTGCGGTGCGGTCGTCGGGGTACTCCTGGAGCAGGCTGAACAGGGACGGGGACATGATGGCCGGGCACAGGAACCGCAGGAACAGGGAGGCACTGATCAGGCGCTCGCTGATGTCAGGGCGGCCTCGGTTGCTGCACTCTTGTCTCCACGAGGCAAAAACTTCTTTGAGCTCTCTTGGGAAGACACTGAAATGACAGAAGGACAGGCAGTGTCTGTCAGGGCTGGAGCATGAGTCGTCTCAAACCACGTGGGGAAAAGCAAAGCTGCTCTGTAAGGTTGTGAGAGAAGCAGCACCTATTAGACCTTATGCTGGATGCCAAGACCCCAGGAAACTGGGAAGCCTGGGATATGGAACAAACTGTGCACAGCAGCTCATCAGGACTCGGTGCCTGTGCCGCGGGGTGCTCTGAGCTGAAGGAAGCTCGGCCAGCAAGGAGAGCATCTCCTGAGGAATCACCAGCAGCACTGGAATCTCCGGCGCAGCTGGAGCTCGGAGGGGGACTGTGCAAACTGGAATAGTCCTGTTCAAGCACCTGGATCAAATCCCACTGCGCTCAGTACAAACACAGAGTCCCACCGGAGTGACTCCAGCCTTGTAGCTGCACAGACCTCAGCCTGCCTCTCCCGGATGCCAGAATTCCCCGGGGCCAGCAGGCACTCGCTGCAGCAGCTCTTATCACCAGAGAGCTGCTGCCTGTTCCTGCTCGGCCCTCCCCAGCTCCCTGCTCCCACCTCATCCTGTTCCCAGCACGCGGTTTTTATTCAGCTGGAGACTCCCACCTGCAACAGGCTGGCACTGGGCTGCCACTGATCCCAGTGTCCCTGGCACACAGATCCCACTGCCCTGGCCAGTGTCCACACCGTCCTTGTGTCACCCCCGGAGCTGTTCCTCGACAGCGGGGGGACAGCAGCAAGGGAGGGGGGTAAGGCTCCATTTTAGGCCATCTGACCTCCTGACACAGCGGTGACACTCCACGGAAGTGCCTGGAAAATGCTGCCGTCCTGTTCAGCTTCTGCTCTGTGCTGCCTTCACACTTCCACCATCTGAGCTTTCACCCCGAGCTTTACAAATAACATTAGCCAGCATCTTTGGCTGGATAAATTCTCCTCTGTCTTTGGCTTGATCCACACAATTGGACAAAACCCTTCCACTTCATGGTATTTGCCCAGAAACAGGAGAATCCTTTAAGCAATTTGAGGCTTGAATGATCAGGACAGGTTGTGCAGTGACTGGAGAGCAAAGCCCTGAAATGCAGCACCCGCACGTTGCGGTCACAGGCTGGAGCCCGTGAAAGTTTCATTGTGTCACAGCGGATGGAATTCAGATCCTTGGCTTTATGTGACAAACGGGCCCGTAATTCATTACCCAACTTCCCAGTAACGAGCTTCCACATGCCGAAATTCTGCTTACACCGAAACTTTCCAGATGTCCAAATTATGTCATAATTATAACAATTTTCGGTTATTGTGAACCTCTTTCCTCTCCCCGACTCTCTGCACAGATGAGCGCCCACACTCCAGAGCTCTATTTAAAGCCGGATCGTTGGCTGGTGGGATACCTTGGCCAATCCCAACACTCATCAGCCCCATTAATCCCCAAGAACCGCTGAGCTCAAAGGACTGAGGGGGAACCACTCAGAGCAGCAGCTCAGCTGCTCCAGCCTTCCTTGGAGAAGCAGGATGAGAGGAACAAACTTCCCCTGCATTCCTACTCTCCCCGGGTCACTTTTCAAGCCTATTTTTAGCGTGACCCTTGAGCGATGCGTTGGGTATTTTTAGGAAGACATTAATTCAAACCACTGTAGTTCACTGCTGGCTGGAAGTGGTGGATCCCTCCTGGGAGAGCAGGTAAACGCCATTCCTGAGTCAGAGTTATTAATTGGCCACGGATAAGGAATAGGATACCTGTAGAGAACCTGCCCTTTGTGTACCTGTGGTAGATAACGGCAGCCTCAGCGAGCCTCTTGCTCCTTGCGCTCTCCCTGAGCAGGATCAGGAAAAGCAATTCCCCTCCTGGCTCCCAGGAGGGCACACTCAATATCTCAGGAGATTCTTTATAATAAATTCTCTGACCTGAACTCAACAGCTGGGAGAGGAGAGAAAACGAGAAATCCCCCTAATCAAAGACTTCCTTCCTCCAATATTATCCCTCGTTGATGCTTTGCAACAACAGTGTTGCTACTAAATACATTAATAATAAAAACTAAGCCCAGATTTAAGCAGAAAGGCTGGAAATCAGCAGTGAGACAAAAATGCTCTCATGAGCAGGACCAAAGGCTCTGGGTATGTTAGAAAAGAGCAGAAAAAAAATATTTTTATTTTTCTAGCTTAAGAGAGTCCCACGTCCGTCTTTTTCCCCTTTGAGGTCACCTCTGCAGGCAGCAGCTGTCACAGACCCAGGGGCTCCCGGCTCCCAGTCCCAGCAGGAACACCGTAAGCACAGCTGTGCCCAACAACCACCTCCACAGCAGGATGCAGTGCCTCTCGCCAGCCCTCCTGGGATATTCGGGCCTGTCCCAACCAGTTGCAAGAACCTTTACCCTGAGAACAAACAACTCGGAAGTGCCTCCAGCTGCATACCAGGCCTTGGGCCAAGGAGGCAAAGGGCTCCCATCGCCCAGCAACCGCCCGGGGCTGGGAGAGAGAGGGGTTAATCCAGAGGAATGTGGGATGCTGAGCCAAGCAGGGAGAACAGCACCCTCCTCCCAGCTCCAGCACTCTGCAACCAGGGAACATCTGCCCGAACAAAAGCTGCCTGTGCTGGGGCAGCTCCTCGCAGGTGCCACAGCCCCTGCCTGCTGCAGGATTTCCGAGCTCTGCCGGATGCTCCTGGAGCTGTAGATCTGTCAGTCCCGTCCAGACTGACTTGTTCCATGGGTGGAAGATGCAGCACGTGCATCTCTGCTCTTTATTCCAGCATTTCACACACATTTGGCATCAAGCACCTCTCTGAATCGGTCACACGTGGTGTTCCCACTGCCCTGTCCCCATGCCCCAGTGACCCTTCAGCTCCTCTGGAAACGGGGGTGACAGGGAATCCAGGAGGGGGCCACGTCCCCAGAGCAGACGGACACTCCAGAGTCTGGCACAGCCCCGCAGCTGCCCCTGCACAGCTCCCACTGCTGCAGACACAGCACTGCACGAGGGGCGTGCCACTGCCGGAATACCCACCAGTAGGAGTTGATGATCTTGCAGAAGGCCAGCTCGCAGCACATCTTCAGGTTGCCCTGATGTTCGGGGAGGTCCGAAGATGAACATTTGCTGGGATCCACCTCGCAATTTTCATCTGATTCGTACAGTGCCTTGATAAACTCCCCTGTAAAACAGAGTCAGGGATGGGTTTGGAGATGTGAACAGTGCAGCCTTCAAGCAGTTCCTAAACCCCGGTGCCCGAGCAGCTCCCTGGCACCCCATCACACTGGGGACAGACAGGATGGATACGAGAGCACGTGGTGGCCCCTGGGGCAGCTCTCCAGCTCTCCTTGTCTCCGATGGCCCAGCTGGGGATGCGGCACAGCACACCCAGCAGCCTGCACAGCGTCCCTGTTCCCCCGCTGGCAGCGCTGTCCCTGTGGCTCTGGGATGTTGCACCAGGACTGTGCTGCCCAACGCCCTCCTGGCCCCCCTGCCCCAATTCCAGGGACGCTCCCTGGGGCTAACCCAGCAGGAAGGATGCTGGCAAACCCTTCCTGGTAATTACTGGTAGCACGGCCTGCTACTGCAGCCTGTGCCCTGGCGCTGACAAACCACTGTGATTCACAGGAGAAACAGGTAATTAAAGGAAAGAAACAATTTACTTGGTTTATTTTGAGCTGAACATCACACAAAATGAAATTAAAATATTTCCCTGAGTTTTCCTGTGCTCCTCTGTGCTGCCTGGCTGCTCCTCAGCCTTGCAGAGGCTCACACTGGGCTGCTCCAGCGGCTTCTGCTCTCGTGCCTGCCTGGGGTACCCGGGCACAGCCCCTGCACTTGGGGTGGGGGTCAGTCCCTCATCCCAGCAGTGACTGGGGGATCAGGGGACAGGATAACAGGGCTGAGGAGGCAGTGTTTATCTTGGGTGACTTACTAGGAGAAGGGTTTGCTTTGGTTTTCTTCTAATTCCTGTTGGTCTGCTCCTAATTCCTGACTGCCTTGGATTTTCCCATCCTGTTTTTTCCCCACTCCAACCTGCATTCCTTCCCTATTGCCAAAACAAATTTTAATTACATACTGGAGAGCCTCTCCAGTGTATGTTCAGCTCTGCCAGGCGGCTCCGGAGCCGCTCTGCTCGCCTGCAGGTGATGCCTGCTGTTCCTACCTGGCCCCATCACCTGCTCCGTGGTTCCAAGGACAGTGCCACGCTGCCCTGGGGCACCTTGTCACACGCAGCTGATTCATCTCACTGGGAAAAGGTCACTCAGAACCAGCACCCCACGGTGAGCAGGAACCCCAGGCTCCTCCTGCACGAGATGGAACTGGCCTGGCAGCACTGAGCCCCCAAAAGGGAATATTTCAAAATTCTCTGATATCATTAATCTCCTGACTTTTGAGAATTTTTATGAGTAATCTACTTACAGACTTGCCTTCAACCAGAAAGCATTACAAGGCAGAAATAAATAATATTCCTTTTGCTATTTTTATGGGCTCTCTGCCTGAATTTGCTCAATTATTTCCCTTTCCTCAAGGTTTTCATCATTATTATTATTCTCTTAATAAAGTATTTATGCTTCTTTGCTCCTTGCTAAAATTACACAAATCCACTAGCAGGAACCCAATGTACTGAAAAATTAACACCTCAACAGCAACTCTGCTCAGCCTGCCCTGGGATGTGGATGCTTCCAAGGCAGCCCCTCCCCATCCTCGTGCTGCGCTCCCTGCATGCAGCAATTCCTTCCTGACCTGCCCAGAAGCAGAAGCTTCTAATTATTTTCATTTGCATCAAGAGAAGTATTTTTGGAGCCATAAACAGAGCCAGCACTTTGAAAAAAAAAAACCACCAGGAGGGTTCCCAGCGCTGGATGATCCGGGAGGCAGCGCATCACTGCGGCTTGGGAGATCTCATCTGACTGGGGAGCGCTGCAGGAGCCGGGCAGCGTCTCTGGTGGGGGTGCAAGGGGGCACATTCAATCAGCCCGTGACAGCCAGCGCCGAGACAGGAGCCTGGCAGGCAGCAGAATGCCGTCAAACATCCACTTGGTATCTCCTCTGAAAGCAGATGAAGGCGCCAGCTCTGCGGTCACCTTCACCTGGCAGCAGGGAGCTGCCCGCTGCGGCCCCGGCCATGCCAGGGAAACCCTCCAGCAGCAAAGTGCTGGGGCCTCTGATGGCCCTCAGGTGACATCCCCACTGTGCAGCCTGGAGAACCCCTCTGGGGAGCCCTACCAACGCTCTGTACGTACCTAAGGCATCTTGCAAGTATTTCTGCCCCACCAGCTTCAGGTATTCTTCGATTGCTTTGGTGGCCAGTGTGTTCTCCCTGAAAATGAGATGCTCATTCTCACCACAGCGATCAACTTCAGACATCATCAGGTCAGTCAAGAAATCCTGGAAAGCAAAGCCCATGGTGGGTCACCAGGCACCGACACGGCTTCCGCAGAGCAGCAGCTCCCAGCCCTGAGAGGTCCCCCCTTGGTGAGAGCCCCGTGGACTGGGGGTGCTGCAGGTGCTCCTGTGTGAACACACTGCCTCACCACCTGCCCAGATTCCCCACAGAGACGAGGAGAAATAACCTCTGCAGAGCCTCAACTTTGCACCCCAACAATGGCTCATCCAGACCCGCATCTGCCTCTCCATCGGTGCCGCTGCTCGGCCGGTCTCGTGTCTTCCTTACATTCTGTGGTGAAACCTTCTCTCCCCGTTAAACGTGGCCGTGTTTGGTGTCCAACTGCCCTGGCTGCAAACCAGGGCCTCGCTCCGATGCCATGAGCTGTGCCCACAGTTAATGGCTGAGAATCGAGCCTCTGATATGCACTGAGGTGCTCAAATTTCCCATTTCCTCCCTATTCATGGACATAAACAGCACTGCGACAGTGCCCATTTTGGGCATGTTTTTGGTCTGATGTGCACACAACCAAATCCATGGGATGTGATAATCCCCTGAGCTGCAGAGCCACGGAAGGGGCGAGCCCCTGCATCAGCCTGGGCTCAGCGGCCAATTCCGGAGGGAAAGCAGCGATTTAGAGCGAGCTCCAGGTCTGCTCCAGCCACGGCGCTCGCTGAGCAGAGGGCAGAGCTCCTGTGCTCGCTGCTGACCCCGGGCGTGCTGTGGCCAGGGCCGGGCCAGCAGGAACGCCAGGCACCCGCTACTGCTGATGCATCTTCTCTGCACTGCTCACGGCCACAGCAGCTCTGCTGGCTCCCCTCGCTGCGCCAGGTGTCACCTCACCTGAGTGACAATGGCACCGTGCAAATCACCCCCGTTAACCCTCTGACTGCCACGCAGGACACAGAAATGCTGACACGCACCTTCATTCACCCCCACACCAAGGGCACCTTTTGAACTCCTTCCATTAAAACAAAATAATCTGCTTAGTAATAACCTTCCACTAAGAAATTCTTCATTTCCCCTGACGATCCCAACCTGTTCCTGGCAGGGGCAGCAGGAACACCCCAGGCTGTGCCCCAGGTCCTGTCCCTCATGTCCCCAAGCACAGCAGAGCTGCCATGGCCCAGCCTGCTCCAACCCTCGCTGGGGAGAGGGGACATCAGGTCCCACTCCCTGCCCGTGGCTGGACGGGAGCTTTGCACCAGAGGCAACTTGCTCTGTTCCGTTTTTCACATGGACACCTCTGCATGGAAAGTTTAATCAAGGTTCAAAAAAGAGCTTTCCCTGAACCCAGGAGACCCAAATAATTTAATCCACAGCCTCTCCATCACCGTGGTCCTGTCCCAGGCAAAGGCAAACCCTGGGGCAGGCAGGCACCTCCCTGTGAGAGAGCACAGGAGGAGGGGAGATGACATCTCTGCAGCACCACACGATCCAGTGCTCCCACCTTCCCACAGCACTGACTGGGACCAGCACACGGCCTTGACCTTCCCCCAGGACCCTCCAAAGAAGCCAGAGGAGGAGCTTTGGGCTAAAAAAAAAAGTCACTTCCATTATTTCTTTAGCCAGAAGATGCCCTTCCTCAGATCCTGCTACGTCTGCAACACTCTGGCAGCTGCAGAGGCAAAAATCCCTCCTGGAAGCAAAGCACGCGCCTCCCTCTGCTATTTTCTCTCATTTTGCCCTTTTTATCAGCCAAGCTGGAATGAAACTTTAAACCCCGCTCAAATCCCGTTAGCTGCTATCTGGGTAACTCTATCACCTTTATCTTCCCGGGGCTCTCCCAGGGTACGTTTCAATTCCAAGCCACCGCTCAGGCTGACACAAGGTGCTGATTCTTAATTAGCAGCCGCTGACCTTGGCTTTGCTTGATTCTCTTTCCTGTCACTTTCCCAACATACTAATTATCTCAGGAACACCGAGTTTTACAGCGTCTCTCAGCCAAGTGTTTGCTTTTCCCCCTCTTGTCAGCTGAGTCCTGGAAACCCAGGGCCAAGTGGGAGCCAGAGTTAACGTGAATTTGGGTGATTTGAGCTGATCTAGAGAATTCACTAGAATTTAAAATGAGGCAAAATTCCATGGCAGGACTCAACAAAAGCCAGAAAAGATCCCCTGGAAATCTCTGCTGCTGTTACTATTCCCTGTGGAGCGTCTGCAGCTCAGTAGCTGGGAAAAGGACCCCTTTCCTCCGAAGCGGAAAGGAAAACTGCTAAAGCCCCAGAGAGCTCCATGACAGCACAGCACCCAGAGCCGGGGAGTAACACGGCAGAATCTGCCCTGGGAACTGAGCAGGGCATGCGGGGAGAGCCAGGACACCCAGCAGCATCCCAGGGGTCGGGACTGTCCCTGTCCCTGCAGGTCTGGGCTGTGGGACCCGGCTCTGGGATGTGTGGGGGTCAGAGTCCCCCCAGCAAGGGTCCTTGGGCGAGTTCCTCTGCAGGGACGGCTCGCGGCAGCCTCGGCCATGGGTCAGTTCCCACCACACCCTGCCCCTTGTGTCCCAGGGCCAGGCCGGACCTTCAGTCCTGCCCTTCCCTCCACACGGAACAGCCACAGCGGCTCCGGATCACACTTCGCTATCTCTGCCGTAAGTGCTCCAGCAGCCAGCCCTCGGAAGACACAAATGGAATGCAAATACTTGTGGAATCCCTCCGGGGGCCTCACTCACCCACATACAAGGTCCTGAATAAAATGCAATAACTAAAGCCAATAAAACTCCCTGTTTCTGAGCAGCAGAGATCAGCAGGGGGTTGTTTTCAGTTAGGGCCCCTGGCAATGGAAGAAAATAAGATGCTTTATTTCATTACATGGGAGTTGAGAGGGGAAGGAAGAGGTCTACAGTCAAAATGAAGGGCTGTGGCAGTGTTCTTCAGCCTTGTTCCCATGTTTATTTTAAAGCTTTTTGCTTCAGACGGGACGGATCTGAACCTGTGCGACCCCAGCCGCTGCACATAGGCTGATAAAGAAGAGCAATTCATAAATAAATAAATTCAGAGCATGGCAGCACAGGGCTGCGCTGGTCTCCAGCAGTTTGCACACACCCCAGGCTGGGCTGTTCCCAGGCAGCTCCTCCAGGCAGGAGCCCGCAGCCCCGGCCCCGAGGGGTTCCGAGTGCCAGTCCCTGTGCCCGGGCTCTGCCGGGAGCAGGAACGCTTCCCAGGGAGCCAGCGAGCAGCACAAGCCTTGCAGGACGTGTCCTGTGCAAATCCAGAAGGATTCTGCACTTTGCCATCCCAGGAAGGTCCTCCCACCCCGGCCTCCCTGGGATGTGTCCCCAGCTGGAGCACGGGGGGTGCCAGGGAGCTGAGGAGAGCTCTGGCCCCGCACTCCCCACACGGGCACGCACGCTCTGGGCTGGGGCTGACCACTCCTGGTATCGTAACTGACCGATGGGCAGATTGACTTTGAAATAATAAGGTTCTCCAAATCACAAGCCTGATTAATAGGATTGACTTAACCTTAAGAGGATTGAATTGATAAAGGTAATAAGATTATTGCTTATTTCAAAGACTAGCTCAGAGTCCAGCTGGGCCTTTATGCAAGGGTGAAAAACACCAGTGGTCGGTCGGGCTGGAGGATTCACGGGGAGCAGTGTTGGGACACATCCATGGGAGAGGGAAACGCGGCACAGGAGGGGCAGGGTAGGGAAAGGAGAGCGGCAGAGGGGCAGCAGCTGGGTCCTGGACAGATGGGGTGGAACCAAGGACCCCAGCCCCAAGTTCTCGACTCTTCCATCACACAATTCCTCTGAGGATCTGCTCCAGACACTTCTCTGGCAGGAAACTGAGCAATGTTCCCTCCTTCGAACCCGGGAACTCATCCATGGCACTTCTGGATGGGAAAAGGTGGTGAAGTGGCAATGTGAGGGTTCACTCACAGGAACCTGTGTCCATCACCTTGCTCAGGGAAACCAGAACACCTGAGGGACACAGCACTGACCACACTCCAGTGACCACCTGAGGGACACAGCACTGACACACGGAGTGACCACCCGAGGGACACTGCAGTGACACACGGAGTGACCACCTGAGGGACACTGCAGTGACACACCCAGTGACCACCTGAGGGACACAGCACTGACCACACTGAGTGACCACGTGAGGGACACAACACCAACACACCGAGTGACCACCTGAGGGACACAGCACTGACACACCGAGTGACCACCTGAGGGACACTGCACTGACACACCCAGTGACCACCTGAGGGACACTGCACTAACACGGAGTGACCACTGTCCTGCGAGGGCAGACAGCCACTCGTGTCCCTGTCCCTGCCTGAGCCGAGCGGTCCCTGCAGCTCCCAGAGCCCTGACCCAGCCCCGGCTCTGCCCCTGGAACGTGGGGTTCCAGCACGTCCCAGGGGGAGCAGCTACAGCTGCTCAGCTGAGGCACATCCTCGCAGCACAAACAAACAGGGACACGTGTTTATTCCTCACTCCATTCCCAACACCATAAATATTTATTTCCAGCGAGCAGCTGGTTAGCTAGAGCTTTGCCTAATGCTGGGTTTGATCTACCAGCTCTCTGGACAAAAGAGGTTTTTATATACCATGAACTGAGCTCTGGGAGCTCTGAGACAGCCCTGAAACAAATCCAGGCATGGGAAATACTCTGGAAGCATCAGAAGTCCATTGGGAAGGATGCAGCCACCTATCCACAACCACATCACAGGGGCCACACCAAGCCCTGTAAGGCAGGACTGAGCACCCCTGCTGACACCAACCCTGGCAGCAGAACTGCTTTATGACTCCGTGCCTTTCATCTGTGGGTGGCAAAACACATGAAAACAGCCGGGCACCTCCACATCCTCACAGGGAACTCTTCAGCAGTGCTCTCCCTGCGAAGCTGGAAGCAGGTAACGAGAGAAGCACTGAGCTGAGAGCCCACATCTCGGTTCCAACCACCAAATATCCCTCTCAGCCCTTCCTGCCATAAAAAGAGACAGGGAACGTCCATATGGGCCGAGAGCTGATGGAGCACGGGATGTCTGTCAGATTTTCCAGAGGGCTGGGGCAGCTCCCGCTCTCCCCGAGTGCCTGCACTCAGAACCTTATCAAAACCCTCTTCCCCTCCTCTCCACCCACTGCCTTGGCAGCTGCTCAGGGCTTTCCAGGCGTGCCCCGTGCACGCCAGCCCAGCGCTGCAGGGATGAAGTTCTTTCCTTTCCCACACAGAGATGAAGGGAAGCACGGACTTTGGCTCCAGAGGGGACTCTCTGCTTTCATGCTCCACCTTTTCATCTGTTGTGATACAGCTACACCGCCCAGGAAGAAACAGAGATTTAGGGAGAAAATTCAGCTACAGCCCTTGTCCCCCTTGCACCCGCAGCCCCAGGTGTCCTGCCCCCCTGGCAGGAGGGACTCTGGGTTTTAGCAGCTCCAGGTACCCACGCCCCGCTGGCAGGGTGTCCCTCGGGGACAGGGCAACCGTGGGGCTGCACTGGGGCGCTGGTGGCTGGGACTCGGCTGTGTCGGGCACGTGGCACCATCACACCTCTCCCGTGGCACCTCGCCTGCCCCGGAGCCCCGGGCAGACACACGGACCCGGGCCCGGCCTCATTAAGGGATTACTCCGTATTTACAGCAAATCGCTGCAGGAAAACAGGGCCCGAAACAGCACAACAGCAATTAGCTGCTAACGAGTCTCCGCAGATAATCTACTGGACACTTGTTCCTCGGTCCAACCCTAATTGCTGCTTTAGCTCAGCTACAGCGCCAAGAGCCACAATCCCCCTTTATCAGGGAAATCAATCAGCGGCTGCTGATGGCCAGGTCTGCAGGGCAGGGGGCTCTGCAGGCTCCCTGGGAGGGCACAAGGATGCACAAGGATGAGGAGCCCACCCCTAGCCCGGGAAAGCTTCCCAGGGTCTGGAGAGGACACAGGCCTGGAGAAGGGGGGCTCCCTGCCCTGCTGTCCCCACACTCAGGGGTCAGGGTGGTGGGGCAGGCACGGGGAGCTCTCCTGAGGGGCAGTGGGGTGCCCCCCGAGCAGGGCTGAGGAGGTGCTTTCTTCTCTCATTCATTATTTTTCTACCTTACCGCTGCTTTTCCCTGTCCCTGCTTGTCCAGCCCAGGATGCAGCACCTGGTTCCCATGCTCCAATAACTCCTGTTGCTCTGACAGCTCCCCAAACCCCGCGCTAATGCTGATGGCAGATGACAGGCAGGGAAAGCAGAAGCTCCATTTTAGGGGAAAAGTCATCAAGTCTGTTTACTGTTTGCTGCGTCCCCTGTGTGGAGCCTCTGGGATCTCGAGCACTGATGCAGACACATGTCTGGAAACTCACTTGCTCTCTCTGGAGCCTCTCCAGTACTGAGAGGCAGAGGAAAAAGGCTGGAGCAGTGACAACCACTCTCAGCCATGCCCACACATGATCCACGGTGATTAGACTGGGATGACACTTGAAGCCTTTTGCACCAGAACTGTGTAAGGGTCTTCCATGGCAAAGCTTTTCCCACAAAGCCCTGGCATTAGAGCTGCTGGAGCCGCAGTGAGGGGCAGCAGAGCCCTGGGCTGTGCCCAGGAACCACGCGCTGACAGCTCCGGAGCCCTGGCACAAGGGGAGAGGAGACACCAACCACAGCTCCCCTGGAACCGCAGCGTCACCCCACACAGGAGCACGGTCCTTCCCCGCGCTCCCGGCGCTGCAGCCGGGATCAGGAGGCTTTACCGGAGCTATTTTCTCTGCCGCTGCACCAGCAGGGCCCCGGCTCCCAATCCTCTCAGTGAGCTTTGCCTGCCCTGAACTAGATCAGGAGGCCAAGCCACTTCTCTGTCCGACAGATGGTAACTAAACCTAATCCACGAGCCCGGCACGGCCCCGGCAGCAGCGGCAGCTGCCGAGGAGGCAGAGCCTTGTGATCCCCCTCAGGTGAGGAGCTCGTGTCTCCTCAGCACTGCAAAAGCTTTGGACATCCTGCCCTTCCCCAGTCCTTCCCTGCAGAGTTCAGGGAGATGGTGACAGAGGAAAACAGGGACTTTAACTCCTGCAGGCCTGACACGGGCACTGCCCGGCGTGGCTGTGCCAGGCCACCAGGGATAGAGGGTGCCCTGCAGCGGGGGTCACTCCATGCCCTGCGTGCTGGGCACTTCAGCAGAGAAGGGCGTTCCAGCTCCGCCCGCCCTGCCTGCTCCCTCAGGATCACCACCGGGAGTGACTCCCGCTCTCTGCCTCCTCCTGGCCTGCTTCTTCCCCAAACCTGGCGGGCGATTCCCAGCCAGGAAGGAGGCTCAAAGTGGCCCAAAAAAGCTGAACTCCCAGCATGTGCAAGGCAGTGGCATCAACCCCAAGGAGCACTGCCACGGGAGCTCCCCTGGACCCCCTTCCAAACGCAGCAGGACAGACCCTGCAGACCAAGAGCTGATCCAGAGACGCGTGTGCCTGGAGGCTCTGGAACCTGCTGGGTTCCCAGGAGCACCCAGCACACCCAGGCTGCTCAGCTCAGGCCGGCACTGCTTACATTCCATCCTGGAAAACCGCCTCCTTGCTTACTTTCACAACTGTGCCTGTTTATACAGAGAGAGCCTGGCCCCTGAGCCTCCAGAAGGAGGAAAGTGGCTCAGTTGGTGGCTCGTGGTCCCACCAACCTCTCTGCTAATTAAGCAACTCGTGCTGTGTGTGCTACCAACTTGTTTGCAATTAAAACAGAGCATATTAACGATGGCCCAGAGCCCAAGTGACGAGGAGTTTTCCCAACCCAAGCCCAGAGCCCGCTCCCGACGGCGTCTGGTGGGACACCCCGGAGGGCAGAGGGTCCTACCTTGGCCTTGCCCGTGCTCTGCAGGATGTGCACCAGCGCCGACGCCATCTCCTCCTTGTTCTTGACGCTCAGCGAGGGCTCCAGCACGGAGCACAGCACCATGTAGTTGTTGGTGATGTACTCAGCGAACTCCTTGTACATCTCCATGGGAAGGATGCTCATGCTCTGGTAGCGGGACTTGATGCGGATCATGGGTCCCGGGGACTTGCCCTTCCCGGGGTTGGGGCTCACCACTGGGTACCATTTCTCCACGAACTGCCGGCCCGTCACCGAGCTCACCGCGATGTTCACCTGCCCGATGAAGTTGGTCTTGTCCTTCTTCTTCTTCTTGTCGGTCTCTTTGTATAAGTGCACAGTAATGTTTTTGAGCGATGGGAGGTTATTGAATTCAAAGTGCTCCCCCCAAAAGACATTATCAGTTTTCAATTTACAGGTAGTTCGTGCATAAAGAACGTCATCCAGGCATAATTCACACAAGTACTTTTTCTTAGCTGGCAGGTCCTTGGCTTCAATAATCCATAACTTCAACATATTCTCTACCCTTCTGCTGTTGTCCTGAAAAAAAAACATGCAAAGAAAAAAAGGTCAATTAAAAACCCCCACAAAGCCAAGCACAACAAAACTGGAGATATGAATTAATTATTTCGGATGTGCTAAATGAGCGGAGGCTTAATTACACTTTATTTTAAGGAAATACTGGCTCTCAAGAATTTGCATAATAACACTACTTATGTTAATTTTCCAAAATATCATCGTGCTCTCCATGTCTGTTGGTGCCAATTAATACAAGGAACAAGGGAGATAAAACCCCTCCAAATCATAAATGCACCATTTCCCACTCCCTGCCAAGAGGGCCTCTGAAGAATCCCAAAGACCCTCACTGGTCCTGAATGGTTTCTGCAAAGCAGCAGCTGTCACAGGTATCTCACTGCCTCCTCTTTTTCCAGCAGAGCTGCTTTCCAGCAGCACCGAGTTAATTTTATTTCCAGGTCACCACAAAGGGACCTGAACACACACCCAGGGATCACCTCATCCGTGTGGGAACGTCACCACCCCTGGCAGGGAAAGAACTGTTTGTAAAACGTCACCGTATTTCAGGGCCGAAGTCCAGAGCACCCAAGGTAAACACTGAGAGGACTCATGGCAGAGAGAGTCCCACGGGAGAATCACGACAATTCAGAGACAGAAATCTGCCTTGGGTATCTTTTAACAACACCAGAGCCAAGAATAGCGTGGGTCTTTCAGAGCTCCCTCGTGACGCTGACCTCATCCTGGAGGAACATCCAGGGGTATTTGCTGCAGGAGAGACTCCAAAGATAAAGTCCTGGCAGCTGCACCACTGCTGGGATTCTGCATAACCTGTTTTGTTTGGAAACCCCTCACTGAACAGCAGCCATGGCTGACTCTGCTCGGCCCAGGCGTCTGGGCAGGAACTTTTCTGCTGCAAGTCCACAATGGGGTACTGTAGGTTCAGGAAGTACACACAGGAACTGCATCAGAACACTGAATTCCGGACAGAAAGATCAACTCAGATACTGAGAGTTTATTGTCTGTGAACTCAAAGATGGAAACTCAGCCATCAGCTACTGCAGGTTTTGAGGTGATGGAAACACTTCCAGACGGATTTCCACTCAACACTGCACCTTGAGGCCACAGTGACACTCCCAGCCCCAACTCGCATTCCCAGGAGTTCTCCCATGCTGAGTGTGACCACACAACCCTCACACGGCTCTCCCAGGTCAGCACTACCAGGAAAGGCCCTGGGAAAGCGCTGGAGCCACTGAACTCCTCTGGAGGAAGGCGCTGCCAGAGGCAGAAAGCCGCTCCTCCCCTGCCCTGCTCACTCTGATACTGAAGGAAATCCCTCACCCTGACGTTTGGCGCTGTGCTGGGAACAACCAACTCAGAGATTGTTGGCCCCTCCAGAACCCACCAGGCCTGCACTGGATTTGTGTGCACAGCCCGGAGGAGCTCACAGGATCCCATCATTTTGTGTCTTCTCTGACCAGCAGAAAAAGTCTTGGTTGAGCTCCTGAGCTGTGGAATCCTGCATTAATCCCGACCAATCTTTGCAGCCAGCCCCAGCACAGCGGGGAAGAAGCAGCTGCACATTTATTTTAGGATGTACTTAGCCTTAGTGGGCCATAAAAATGCATATTGGGTGTCCCTGTGTTCCAGTGAAGAGAAGGATTTGTTCCTGTAAATCCCAGGAGATGACTCTGCACCTCAACTGGCTGCAGGAGGGAAAGCTGCCTCTGGAGAAGGGACATCTGAGCTCTCCATCTCTAAAGGAGACTCTGGCAGGAGCTGACACGGGAACTCTCCGCACTATTCAGCCTTGTGACTCTGCTGGCAGCTCCCTGACATCTGTCCCACGGCTGTTGGGAGGTGAAAGTCCTACGGAAGTGGCAAGTGCCATCAGTAACAGCCACACTGAAGATCCTTCAGGTCTGATCAATTCTTCGCAAGAGCTGAAGCAGCATGTGCCGAGAAGAGAGGGGAAGGAATAATTGGCGCTTGTCTGTAAATATAATTGTGGAAGAAAGCAATATGGAAAAGGGCTGACCCGGAGCTCCATTTACTCACTCCCATGACAATGCGTCCCCTGCTGCTCCCATGCGCTGGGCTATAAAATGTAATAACGAGGAACTGAACTAGAGCAGAGGCAATTCCTCACAGGCACTACCTTGTTGGGGTGCACGGCACGCCGCAGGTTCTCCATCCATTTATCTCGCTCTGCTGCCGAACGACACGAGAAGCACTTACTTCCTGATGAAGTCGTCACCTACAGGGAAAGGAACAGGATTACGGCCTGACCAGCACACTGCAGAGTGTGGTTTGGGGGAGAAGGGGCTTAGGGAAGATGCTAGTGGATTTTATTTATTTTTTTTTAAAGTAAACAGCTTTACCCAAGCATGAAGCAACAGCCCCTAAGGCTGGCGGAAAAACAGGACAACTCTGTATGTCACGGAAATAATCATAGAAGCAAATTCCAATTACTTCTCCTCTTCCACACCAGAAAACACTAGATAATGGGCCCCATGCATGTGATGCTTTAAACCACCAAGTTCCACAACTGAGAGAGTGCAAATCCTCAGATGAACTAAAGATAAATTGGAAGTCTGAGTGGTTCCTTGGCATTCCTCCAGGCTCAGCCCAAAGCCTGGGACAGTAACAACCCACTCCTTGTTCCCAGCAGAACATCAGGCTCGGCAAGGCCGGTTCCCCACCTTCCCCCTTCGTGTCCCGCTGCTTGTGGAGCCCTGGCTGTGCAGAGCACGGGGACAGCTCTGCACACCCCGCTCCCGGCATGGTACAGCTCTCACCAGCTCACAGCCCAGCCAGGGGCACTCGGAGCTCACAGCTCCCACCCCCAGCTGGGGGATCCAGGGGGGTTCCCACCCTGGACATGGCTGGAAGTGCTGCTGAGCCCTCCTCTCACCTCTCACGCTTCCAGGATCATCCCAAGGGACTCTCTGCAGCATTTGTGTGACTTTCTCTGGCCACTGGGAGTTCATAGCCAGGGTTTAAGAAACACACTCCCAGCAGGGACATTTCCAGGGGTGCAAGTGTCCCTTATTCCCCATCACACCCCTGCTATCCCAAGGAACCCCAGCCCTGCTGAGAGTCCATGGAAGCACCACTGCCTGGCAGCCCAGAATGACAGACACCGAGTTTTCTTCCTACGCCCCCACACCAAACTTCCTCGGCATCAAAGCCAAGAGCTCCCTGCACCTTCTGCTCACACAGACACTCCCCAAGCTGCCATCCCCTCCGTGCCTGCTGGTCCTGACCACCAGGAGTGTGGCCCCAGCTCTCTGCCCTTTGCATTTGCCTTTGTCCAGCAATATTCCCCACGCACAGCTCTGCTGGGAGGCTGAACGGACCCGGCTGGTACTTTGAATAACTCCCCCCGAGCTTCATTTCCGCCAGTCTCAACCTGCAGAGTTATTTGTGAGTGCTTTATCATCTCCCAGTGTTTGTGTTTACACACTGTGCACTGGGTTATCAGCTTCTGGGAGACACAATCTCCTTTAATTTCATGTATCTCCCAGAAGCCCAACCTGTTCTTACAGCAGAGCTGGCACTCGCTAAGATTTGTCATTAGCAAACCTCAGCGATAAGTTGAACACATCCCTTCCTTTGAAGGCAGAGCAGGACGGAATGAGAAGAGGCCTGTTCTGGCTTTACATAAAAACGCAAAGAATCTTCCAGCCCTTGATATCCCAGAGGTTTTCTCCTCCACACACACTCTCCCTGTCCTTGCACGCTCTCATACTCTGCCTGTGAAACATTTCCTCCTGAGCACAAGGTCTCCTGTAGTTCCAAGAACAGACTCCACACCAAGCAGGCACAGCAGTGAGATCTCTCCAGCATCCTTCCATGTTCCAGAGTGTTTACAGATTCTTGAAAATCTCCTGCCTCAGCTCCCCTCTGCTGCTGCTCCTGTGAACATCCATCCATCCCTGAGCCTTCCCCAGGGAGTTCCCCGGCACACAGGGAAAACCCTCTGGGCACTGAGCGGGGCACCTTCAGCAGCTCAGTTCTCATCCCCTGTCACTCCATGGATGTCCCTTCCAGTGAAGCCACCCTGCACCTCAAGAGTGGCCTAGAAAGACAAGATTTTATCTGACTTAAGAGATCACTCATCCAAGGACTGGGGATAATGAATAGGAATAAGTAACATTGCAGAAATTAATGAGTTTTATTAATTGAGTTTATCCAGTATTCCAACATATCCAAAATCTTGATGAGACCAGAATGCTCTCTTTATAAAGATAATTAATATCTCATGAAGATCATTAATGCCATATGATATTTAAGTCAGAACTCAAAGCTGGGATGTGATTGCAGATCTGGGGAAAATTACATTTTTGGTCACACATGGCAGACGTGACCTTCAGTTCCCATCAGACCAGGACACACTTCATATCTGACACATGATTTACCCCTTCTCTCACTTCAGTATGACAGTTACAGATTTTTTAGGTTCTAAAACATTAATTAATTTATAATTGGTTTAAAACTGAATAATTAATTTGGCCATGATAATTCATGTGTTTACTTAAGCGTGGCAAGAAAATACATTAGATAGCCAAGCTAACAGAGAGCTGGTGCAAAACTGGACAGACTCAGAGGAAGGAGAGCTGGATTCTGTGGGAACTTATTTGGATTTGGTGCTCTCTGCAGCCGTGGGATCTGTGTGTGTCACCAAGGAGAACTCCTCTTTAAGAGATCACCTTTCAACAGCAGCCAAAGAAATCTCAATTCTCCTTTATGGAAGAGCTTCCAAGAGCTTTCCTTCTCTAGGTCTGAGCTGCTGAAGGTGCCTCACTCAGTGTCCAGAGGGTTTTCCAGGGGCCAGCCAGGGCTCGGCTGCGCCCCCGGCCCCGCAGCCGCTGCAGGCACCCGCAGGGCCACGCGAGCACGGCCAGCGTTTGCACAGCTGGATCAGATTTAGGGCTGCTAAATTTAGCTCCACTAAATTCTCCCTGGCTGAGGCAAGGCCAGGATGAGGCAAGAGGCTGGGCTGCACTGGAGCAACCACAGTTGGTCTTTGCCCCAGCTGTGTCCTGGGACGGCTCAGGCACGAGCTGTGCAACGGGACACGGCTTTGGGCTGCCAAGACCCGAGAGAGCCCTCAGCCCCCGGCCCAGGACCCCCAAGAGCAGGGACAGGGACAGGGACAGGCTCTGGCAGCCTGGGCTCCCAGCCTCTGCTGCTCTGAGCTGCCCACTGTATATTTAGCACACGCAGCATGTGCAGTGGCACGGGATGATTTGCTGACTGAGGAGTCTTACAAGGAGAAAGAAGATGATGCTGAGTAATTTTTTTCAACAAAAAAAAATCAATGAAGGAAACAAGTAAATACTGACTGCCAAGTACTCAGCAAGTGAGAAAAAAGCAAGTTTCACAGAATTAAGTAAGCAGAAAAAGGCAAATGCAGCCTGTGGAAAAGCCCTGCCCTGGTGCTGACTGTGTTTGCTGGCAGAGCTGAGGGGAGCAGGGCCGAGCACCGGGGCTGAGCACGTCTTAATGCAGGGTGGTGGAGATAAAAGGGAGGAACAATTCCCCGCACCTTCATCCACCAGCTGCCTCCCAACGAGCCACTTGGTTGTTTTCCACTGCAGATGGCTTTGGCACCTCTCGCTTTTGTCTCCGTCTGGGTGTGCTGCCAGCTCCTCCCGAACCCGCTCTGCTCCATCTGCAGCCGTGTCAGATCTTCCTGGCTGCTCCCCGGCCACCAGGCTGCTCGGGGCAGGAGCTGTGTCAGGTGAGCGCTGATGGCCACCAGCCAGCTGGGATGGAACAGCTCCTGAGGCCCTGCCCGGCCACCCCACCGCCGGGAGAAGGGGGTGAGGGACTGCGCAAGGCTGGCACTGCCCAAGCTGGAGCAGCAGACCTGGCTGGTGCCAACACATCTCCCAAAGGAGCAAATCCCCAACAGGCAGGGATGAGGAACCACCAAAAACTGCAGCACCTTCCCAATCCACTGCACAGACAGCACCTCGGGTCCCCTCATCCCTGTGACCCCGGCAGGGCCTTCTCACTTGGCATTTCTGGGTCAGGGCTGCTTTCCCAGGACATCCCTGAGCTCCTCGTGTCCCTCAGTGGTACCCGAGCGCTGTGTCAGTGCCTGGCCCCAGCAGGGATCCCAGCAGATCTCCAAACTCTTTCCAGTGCTGCCCTCACTCCCAGCTTGGCAGAGGCTCTCGGGAGACACAGCCCAAGGCACTGCCACCATGGGCCACTAAGCTCTCACCTCGGTCCCTCCCCTGGAGCTCGCTGGTGAGCGGCCACCAGTGACAAATCAATGTCCCTGTTGTTTCCTGGCATTCTTCCTCTCCTCTGCAGGGTTTGCAGAGCAGCAATTAACACGTTCTTTTTTTACAGTGGGACTTCTCTTTATCCAATTCACTTAACCCCACAATTTTCTTCCTCCTTCCAAGTGCATGGCTTGTGTAATTTCCCTCTCGCTCCACTTTCCACAAGTTCTGCTCATATCCCTTCCTCTCCTCTTGTGGGCTCAACAGAATTGGTAAACAACTCTTATATTATGGATGTCACATCTATTTTCCATCTAGCTTCATTTTGTCTTTCTTGAGTGGAATGTAATAGAGGACATGTAATTTACAGAACTGTTCCCCTCCTGACCCACTGCACTTGCTCAATTCGACAGGGAATGAACAGCACTGCAAATTTATACCTCAGCCCAAGAAGGAGTTTATGTTTGGGGCTATTTTGTTGTAAGACCATTTTCATGTTACCTGCTTTTATTTTAAGAAATGGATCTTTTAACTCATTGATTTCAAAATGTGCTAATTTCAGCAAAGAAAAATGCCTTCATCTTTCCAGCCTGACTGCTCTTGAGCACTGACATGTGTTCTCATCCAGCACTGCCCATCCAAGGACAGCCTGCAGCCCCAAGCCAAGCATGGATACACCATTTGTCTGCTTCTCCGTGTCCAAGCACAAACAGGTGTTGCCTTCCTCTGACAGAAACACAACTATCGACCACCTCATTACTGGAAGAAAACTATTTCCAGTTCTGCACCCAGCCACTGCCACGAGCAATAACACTCTGCCATCCACAATTCAGGACAAATGATTCCCCAGATACACTGCGCTGAATTACCCAGCCCCAGCCTGGCTCGTACGTGTCCTACTCCCTCCCGCTAGCACAGACCTTACCACATGCCGTAACAGATGTCAAAGTAATCTCAAATACTCACAGATTTTTCTATTTACCCAAACAAGGGAAGCTTCAGTTTTCTAGACAAAGTCCTCCACACTCCCACTGACAGCAGCAGGCTGGCTCCGTGACCACGTGAAATGTCTTTGGGAACACTGAGCAGGGATTAGCACTTCCCAATATCTCTACGAACACGAACTGCATGAGCATAAACAAATTTATGCTCTGCTGATACACGGCCCTGAGCGGTGCAGCACCTGTGCCAGCAGCTCTACCGCGACGGCGCTTACAAGGAGCTCATTGCTCTGATTGTGTGGATATGATCCTCCTTGGAAAGATGGGAGCAATTTGCTGCCGATGAAACGGTCTCAGTGTAGCAATTCCGAGCAGCAGTGTTTGGGAACAGCCAGACCCCAGCTGCCAGCCCGCACCTGGCTCCGCAGCCGGCCCAGGGGAGGCAGGAGCAGCCCCCCGGGGTTCCTCACCTCAAAGCAGTAGTCTTGTCCCAGGATGCTACTGTGGACCGGCTTGATGACCACTTCCTCCTCCATGCTGAGATCCAGAGCCTCAACAGCACTGCTGGGACTGAGCAAGGACTCGTGGGAGCGCGATTCTTTCAGCCTCGGCATTAGATGGGATCTGCAGGAGAAACGGAACGCTGTCAGAGGATGCTCTCCTTCCCGGAGAAATTTGTTAGCAACATCTGTTAGCAACAACTGCACAATATTCCGGGGAATGTTCTGTCATGAAATAACCACGGGCCCTGAAGAACAGAGCCTGCTACACTGTCCCATTTGTAATTTCTCTTCTAAAGGTTCCACGACAGTCGGTATGAGCAGTAAAACATTTTTCCCCACCTCTGATGCAGTCAGGAGTCAATTATTTAGAGGTCTGCACGCTGTGGGTCTCTGAACAACTGAATCAAACTCCAAATGGCCCCCACACCTGCTGAGGGAGCCTTCCCAGGTGTGGCGAGTTACTAAACGAGCCTTGCCATGTGTGGTGTGTTCCTAAACGAGCCTTCCCAGGAGCAATGAGTTTCTAAACGAGCGCTCCCAGGTGCCATGCGCTCCTGGGTGAGTGCACTGGAGGCTCTCATCAGCACCACCAGGTCTGCAGCACCTGCTGCTGAGCTCTGGTGATGCCAGAACCTCACTGGAACACCCACGTCTGGATCCACACTCTGTCACCAACATCCCCCGGGCTTGTGTGCGCTCTCTGATTGTCACACGCATCCCTGGGATGGGGACAGTGTGGAAAATAAGGCCGTGATAGCCTTATCGATTGATCTAAATGCTCTGGAGTCCCACTGGCAGCATTTAGCAGCGGGGAGCCCACAGACAGCGAGCAGAGCACCATTTTTGAGACAGCCAATACAGTCAATGGTGCTGTAACTCTTAAAGCAAAACCAGAGAGCTCAAGGGGAAAAAAAAACCCAAAAAACAAAAAGACAAAAAGATAGTTAAGTACTCCCAGGGAAAACACAGCAAACCCATAAAGCGGCAAGGGAAAAAATAACTTGGGAGCAAAGGGAGCAGCTGCCTTCTCCACAGCCTGCACACCATGTCAGACGTTCCCAGGCCAGCGCTCCGATCCCGGGAACTCTGACCTTTAAACCTCTGGAAAGCACTTGGGAGGCTCCCCAAGAGACCCAGTGTCCCTGTGTACAAAGGGAGTGTGACGCCTTCTCCAAAGGCACGGCAGGACAGCAATAAGGGGAGTTTGTGATATTCTCAGCGTGGTCAAGAGCCAAACAATGCCGCCAGTGTACTCCCAGCTTGCTCTGATGTGTGTGTGGCGTTTTGTTGTTCTCCAGAATAAAGCTGACCAAAACAGAGAGAAATGTCAACAGCACATGCAAAATTCATCGCTTCCAGCGAACCACACGCCAGGCTGGATGCAGCAACAGCCTGAGGAGATGCTCGGATAACCGGCAGCAGCAGATAAACAGGTGCTGCTCTGGATGTGCCATTAAGATTCAGGCCATGGATGAGGCCCCAGGTGATAACGGAACCGCCTGTGGCTCCTTCCCTGCCCGAGCTGCTGCAGGGACAGCCCTGAGTGCCAGGGCCACCCCTCCTGGCCAGGGCCACCCAGCCTGGGGACGCGCTGCCCGGGGGCTCGGGGACACTTCCCTGCAGCCACTGGGGCACCAGGCAGGACCAGCTGTGGTGACACCCGTCCCACATCCACAGAACAACCCCCAGCCAGGGGTTTCTGAGGGGACAACCCCCGGCCCCAGGTGCTGAAGCCCCGCTGGGGTTGGCACCGTCCTGTGCCACATCAGAGGCCGCGGGTTCCAGCAAAGGCTCTCCGTGCCATGAGCCATTCTCTCAACTGCCCACTCACCCACATCTCTGTGGTGAATAAATTGATCTTTAGAAACCCGGCACAGTCATTTCTCAGTACTTTGTGACAATTTTACACTATTTTCGCAGAAAAGGGTCCCTATCCTTTTCCTCTGAATGATACTGTAAATTAACTCTCATACAGACAGACAGATCAAGTTACCTCTGGCTGCTGAGTGCAGAACTAATATCCAGCAGCTCAAGAACTGACAATACAGACTGCTCACCCAGCCCAGATAAGCCCAGAATCAAGGCATTTATGGTAAATCTAATTTCCATATTTTACAGATGAAATTAGAAGAGGTAAATAACCAAGCTGAGACTTGCATTCTTGTGTAGATAAATACAAATACTGATAAAATAAACCCACAACTCAGTACATCACTGAGCTGCATCGCTTCATGCTGGCCCAAGAATTTTTGTAAAAATAAAAACAAAACAAGTCGATTTTTCATTTAAAACTACTGCAGCTGGATGGCCACGGGTGGGAGTGCAGATGTGGAATACGAAGGATTACCAAGGGGAGTTTCTCAGCACATATTACACTCTCACCAGATTCAGCAAATGTGTATTTATATCCCTCCACGCTCCGCCGAATGCCTCTGGGAATCCTAAAATTACCAGGACTTTTTTAGGGAGGTTATTTGTCAGGTCCCTGCCTCAGCAGGACCTGCTCCCGTGGCGTCTCTCGCTCCTGAGCGCCCGCTCGGCTCCGGCCCAGGTCAGCAGCGCACTCGTTGCTCAGCAGACGCTGCTCCGCGCAGGGGGAGCGCTGCAGGTCTCAAACCAGCCCGAAACCCCAGCATCTGTCTGCGTACCGAGAGCTACGTGGGGAGACGGCATTAATTAGAGCTGTTGGAGATCTCAGCAGTGGGGATGAGGCAGAACGAGCAGAGCTCCCGTCCCAGGGCTCTGTCCCACCTCTGTCCCACCCCTGCCTTCAAAGGGCACACGGCCTTGTCACTGTAACCCCTGTTCCAGGGCAGAGAGCGCTCGTGTCCCTCGGTGCCATGGCGTTGTGGCAGGAGCCCTTTTACTGGGAAACGTCTGCCAGTCCCCATCGCTGCAGCAGGAGTAAGAGACAGGCCCCAAACTGCCCTCCTGAGCCTGAGAGCGGCACCCAGAGTGACCGGGACACCCGAGTCCCTGCAAACCTGTCTGTCCATGAGCCGTCCCAGACAGACAAACGCACTGAACACCCTGTGCTGACGGGGAGCACACACCTCCGAGTCACAGAGGCACTTTGCTCAGCTCCCCACCATCACTGTGCAGATGCTGCCTGTGGGGCCGTCCGATCTCCTGCTCCAATAACTCGCTGCGGATTCCAGGTCCTGTCCTGGTTTACGTCAGCTGATCTAATTCCAATCCCACACCTTTGTTTTAATACGCTGGGAACGGCCAGCTGCCCAGAGCCATCTCACAGCGGGAACCCTCTTTCCAAACAGCACATTCAGTTCTTTCTGCCAAGGGCCTTTTTTTAATCCCCTTCCACTTGCCTAAAGTTCAGTTGAAATGAAGGGGGGAGGAAAAAAAATCTCATAAAAGACCACATTAGCTCTAAAGAGAAATAACATTACTGCTACCGGCACTGACCTGGCGAGTCCTGTGGAGCAGCAGCCAGTCTCTGGTTATTAAAGAAAGAGCTCTGCTGCCCGAGAGCAATCAGAGAGGATTGTTGTGCTAAATAATAAAAGTCATAAAACATTACCATGTGAAGGGATGTATCCCCTCTGCCTGTGCCCTCCACAGCCACTCGAGTATCACCAAATCCAGCCAGGACCATGTGGACTGCAGGCAAGACTTGGACAAACAAGCATGGAGGGACGATCCATCCCCTCCTCAGCCACCTCCAGGGCTGGCTTTTGAGCAATGGAGGCACCAAACAGCGCTCCAGAGGCAACTCTGTCAGTCCTCATTTCAGAGCCTCACCTGCCTGAAAGCACCCAGCTGCTGCTGCTGTGGTTTGATGATGAAAACGTTCCTGATTATTTTTGAGAGACGGAAACAAACAGGGAGCCTGGTGGGCGGCTGCATAGGGATGGAGCAGACACAAAACCTAACACTGGAACGTGGAGAGGAAAAATGAAGAGCCTTTCCTAAATCTCCTACTGTTCTGCTGTGAGAGCATGGACAGGTTGGGGAATTCGGAAGGGAGTCCAGGCCCTAAGCTGAACAAGTCCCACTGGCACAGCTGCGGAGCTGGCAGTGTGTACGCTTCCCCAGTGTCAGAGGGATTTGATCTCCCAAATTACAGGTTTGACTCGTGACACATCTCCTGGCCAGGAAAGATTCCCTGCGTGCAGCTTTTTGAGGCTGACAGTTCTTTTCTGTGCCCAGCTGGGAGCAGCTTCTCTAGGGCAGCCCTGAGCCCTGCCCAGCACTCGGCCGCTGCAGGGGATCCTCCGTGCCCAGCAGATCCACGTGCAGCACAGACAGAACCTAAATCTGTCTCCAGCCCGGGGATTAGGGGTTTGTTAGGACTGAGAACAAAGTGCACAACTCCAGCAAATCGATTTGCAGCATCAGATGGGAGACGGATTTTCGCAGTCGCAGATGGGAGTAAATCACCCACCACCCCCTGCCAGCTCCGCCGGGGAGCTGCCCCGTGCCAGGGTCCCTCCTGAGCCTCACTGCTGCTGGTTCACCCTGGCACCACGCTCAGCAGAGCCCAGCCTGCCCTGATTTGCTTCCCACTCTGCTCCAGAGCAGCTCTCCCCAGGGCTCGGCAGCAGCGCCTGTGACCCCCCCTGCGGGGCCGACTTCCCGCTGACCTCCGAGCACTGCTGGGAGTTCTCATCCCTTCCTCCCCCGAGCCTCCTCCTGCTCCAATGTAACAAATAAATAGAAAGTGATGTTATGGGAATAACCACCACCAACAGCACACCAGAGAACTCACAGGCTCCCAGAAGATGAAGAATGTTTTTTTTCCGTAGGAGAGGACGCGGGGATGAAGTCTCAGCAGGCAGCAGCACAGCCTGCTCCATGTCCTGCTACCCTGAACGTTCTCCTTTCGTTCCCTGACGTCCAGCTGCTGATCTCTGCCTGGGAAACCCTGCTCAGCACCCTCACAATGGGAACCTGGCGTTACAGGTTGCCCTCGCTAACGCAACACCTTCCCTGAGCAACACAAAGGACATGTAATTAAACTTATTAATGCCTGCCCTTGTTTTCAGACTGTTCTCAGTTTCAGCTGGCAGCAGGATTAATTACATTCAAAAGGACTCTGTCAGCTCATACCAGATTCCAAACGCTGTTTTTGCCAGAGCAAACCTGAAGGATGATTTTAACCTGTGACATTCACCTGAGCCGTGGGCATTTGTTTAACAACGTGCCACTGCAAAGTTTGTCAGGGGCAGCCTGCAAGCCCAGCACAGGACAACCAGCAAGGACAGCGATGGCATTTGTGACGTGCAAGAGGAGAGGAATGGCAAAAGCAAGGAAAGGGCATCAGGAGCTGGATGCAAAAGGTGATCAGAAATAGATCTGAATTTCAGTCATTAAAAATGGTTCTAAGGAGCCTCTTTCCCATAAGCAGAATGGCATCAACATGTGGCTTTTAACAGAAATCAACACTCACATTAAAAAAATACCTTTTATCGTATCAGCCTAAATCAGCCTAAACAGTACCAGATCTGGGGACATCTGATGCAAACAGCAGTGACAGATCCACCACTCCAGTTTGGAGCCACAGCACAGCCCTGGGAACAAGTCATTCCCACGGCAGCAGCCTCTGGAGCCAGCAGGGACCGTAGGGCCTCCAAAAACACCTGGGGCACGTCCATGGCAGCAGAGACAAACCCGGGACGCGGGGAGCGAGCCAGAGCCCCCTGCTCCCCGCCAGCACTCACGGGAGAGCTCCCGGGGCGCTCCCAGCTGCACCCGGAATCACCGCCTTCCAAGGGGGAGCAGGGTGGGGATAAAGGGTCTGATTTTTATCACCTAAATTTTGCGTAACATCAGTGTGGAGGCGGAATCTGGACAAGGCGGCGAAGGCGAGGCAGGATGTGTCCTCCTGGACCAACCACACGGAAATGGAGCCGCAAGGCCCATCTCCGCCAGCGCGGCCGCCGAGCCCGGCCACGGATGATGAAACGCGGCCAGCGATGAAAACAAACCGCGAACGCCCGGAACGAGGGACGGAGCGCGGCCGCACATCGCCGGGCCGGGCCGGGAGCGGCTGTCAGCGCCGGTCCCTCCAGCGCGGCGGCCTCCGCGCCCCGGCCCCGCT